>JABFFC010000028.1:0-70128 GCA_013623535.1 Fusarium penzigii
CCCAAGAAGGAGGCTGCTGCTGCCGCTCCCGCTGCCGAGGAGGCCCCTGCTGCCCCCAAGCCCAAGCACCCCCTTGACCTCCTCCCCAAGCCCACTCTTCCCCTCGATGAGTGGAAGCGCCACTACTCCAACCACGATACCCCTGAGGCCATGAAGTGGTTCTGGGAGAACGTCAACTTCGATGAGTACTCTCTCTGGCGAGTTGACTACAAGTACAACGATGAGCTTACCCTCACCTTCATGTCAAACAACCTCATTGGCGGCTTCAACAACCGTCTCGAGGCTTCCCGCAAGCACATCTTCGGATGTGCTGCCGTCTATGGCGAGAACAACGACTCCGTCATCCAGGGTGCCTTTGTCATCCGTGGCCAGGACTACCTCCCCGCCTTCGATGTCGCTCCCGACTACGAGAGCTACGAGTTCACCAAGCTTGACCCTAGCAAGCCTGAGGACCGCGAGTTCGTCGAGAACGTCTGGGGCTGGGAGAAGCCTACCACCGTCAACGGCAAGGAGTACAAGCTCGCCGATGGCAAGGTCTTCAAGTAAACGAATGATAAAAACTTGAAGAAAAAAGAACAAAAATTAAAAAAAGAAATAAATGATGATAATGGCTCACGGTTATGGTTTGGAAGGGAAAAAACGAGTTATGATTACGGGACGCCTCATGAAGGCGCTTCTGCTGGCCTGGCAATTTGTTTATTCGCAATGCCCGGAACATGGTGTATCTTTCTTTGATGAAGCCAGCGGTCAATAGATGCAGAACGTCACTGCGAACCATGAAGAACAAATGAGACATAAAAACAACAATACCTCTGGTGTATCAGCGTATCATGGTGATATGTTTCTTTTGCCAATCGTAGAGGGTTGTGTTGGCCTATGAATATAGGAGAGGAGGCTGAATAATGGAGCTTGATTTCTGATCATGAGTCGATGTTTGACAGATGAGACGAGGAATGGAAGGGGACCAAAACATTAGAGAAGAGTATACCGGTGGTAACACCGAGGGTATCTAAAAACGGGTTTAAGGTAACTGTAGGAATGTAAAGGAACCTTGCTCATGAAGCTTGTAGAAATTGTTCTTGACTCTGCCCAAGTTCAACAGGTGGTGGTGGTTGGGCTAATGTGTAGCCAGGGTTAAGCTTGAAGGGAGACTGTCGTATAAAGCGGCTGATGTCGGCTTGGTAGGAGAGGGTGTTGAGGTAATCGTGGACCTGGGGCAACACATTTGGCATCTCGGTTTCGAGACCGGAGAACTCTGGGATTTGGAGTAGATTAAAGGGTTCGCTGCGGGCCTTTTCGGATGTGTCGTCGAGAAGAACCGTATTGGTCTGATCCCAGCGGCCGCCCATATGAGATGTTGGATGCGACTGCATGACGCGAGGGTTGGTCCATATGCTGGTGAGACGTTTATATACTTGGACTTTACTGACGTAATCCGATTGTGAAAGACCGAATTGATCTCGCCCCCAGATGACAAGGCAGCGATCTCGCTGAGCAGGGTCTAGCAGTTGAGCAACCATCTTGGAGACATTTTCAGGTCGGGCAGATGACCAGATCGCAACGTAGAATGTATCGAGGCAGTATGACAAGAAGGATCTGGCGTGTGGTCGCTGGACGAAATGGAAGGGACGACGTTTGTTGGGTCGATAAAGGAGAGTGCCGTTGAGGTCAATGACGAGAAGAATGCGACGAGGTTCGGGAAGTCGTTGCGGGTTGAGGTAGGCTTGGGTGATGTATTGAGGCGTTGGGTTAGGGACGCCGAGAGAATTGGTTCGTAGACCATTCGGTGATTGTTTTCGAGTTTGTCTAGTCTCTTTTGTGTTGTTGGAGTTCTGGGAAGTCCTACAAAATCGCATTAGTCCCTTTGGTCGCATCACATGGAGATGTAGACTGGTGTTTGCATACTTGAAATTCGAGGACTTCTGTCTGGTAGATACCCTATCCTTACTCGAGTCATCTGACTGAGCAAGCGTAAGACCCGGTATCACAACTGATGATGGCCTAGACATGATGGCTGAAGTATATGCAGTGATGGAAGTAGAGTTGTAAAGCAAAGGGCCATAATGTGACGTCGTGGATGAAGGTAGAGGCGTGGAGAACGTGCGCACAACGGCAGAGATGTATGTGTCGAACGAGCGACTTGTTCGGGCGAGCGGTAGCTTGTAGGACATGAATGTGAGGGGATTCACAAAGCAGTCAGGCACTGCGCGGGCGCGAGATGAACTTTTTTCTCTCTCTTTCTGTACTTTGGCTTTGGCGCTTGCACTCTGGCGTTACGGGCTAGCGTTACAGCACTTTGCCTTGACAGCTGGGGGGGACTTTCGCGGGGCATTCGCCTAAACAATAGTGTATGCATTTATAAGAGTTTACTGATAAGAACCGTTCGTGGGGCTTATCGCGAAAAAAAGTATCTAGCCCATCAACCACCAGGAAGGACATCATCAATTCAGTTCAATACGGACAGTGCTTATACGCACTTCTTTCCTCCGTGTATAACCACTTCACAACCAAAACATGGCGTCAAAACGGAAAATGGCCTCCTTGGGCCTGGAGAGACGTGTTCGTCCTAGAAAAGAAGAGGATTGGGACGAAGTCGATGGTCAGGCCTCATCTAGCGACGATGAGGTTGAAGAGCAAGGTGTTAGAGGTGAAGATGAGAGTGACGACTCGGAACAGGAAAGCGAAGGCGAACAAGAAAAGTCTGGGGACGATTCAGAAGTATGTCTCTTACTCTCAGCCCGAGGAGTCAGAACTTCAAAGTGTTAATCATTACATTTAGTCTGACGACGAACCACCGCAACCAAAAGTCGACCTCACATCCATCTCCTTTGGTGCTCTCGCAAAAGCCCAAGAGTCCCTCCCCTCTCGTAAACAAAAGACCTCCAAAACCAGCAAAACACCAACCGAAGCAGAAGCTCCAGTCCCGCGAAAAACATCCAAGCCTACCAAAGAGGACCTGGCCAAACTAAAACGCTCTTCAAAACACGCACCCCAGGAGCAAACATCCACACGCCCTGTTTCCCGTCGCCGCGAAGTCGTCTCCGGAGTCAACCCACGCGGTCAATACCGCGATCCACGTTTCGACCCCCTGGTTAGTCGCCTCGACGAAGCAAAAGCGCAGAAAGCGTACGCCTTTCTAGATGAGTACCGCGAGAAAGAAATGGCAGACCTTCGCACGCAGATCAAGAAGACGAAGAACCCGGATGTGAAGGAGAAGTTGAAGAGGGAGCTCTTGTCGATGGAGAGCAGGAAGAAGGCCAGAATACGAAAGGAGCAGGAGGAGGAACTGCTGAAGGAGCACAGGAAGAAGGAGAAGGATCTGGTCGCGCAGGGTAAACAGCCGTTCTACCTGAAGAAGAGCGAGCAGAAGAAGCAGTTGCTGGTGAACAGATTCGAGTCCATGAGCAAGGGACAGGTGGATAGGGCAATCGAGAGGAAGAGGAAGAAGGTCGCCGGGAAGGAGAAGAAGGAGTTGGATTCATTGCAAAGGTTTAGGCCTGGTTGAGGTACATATATACTGGCGTATTGAAGCATTTATGAAGCTTGCTGCCACACATACTATTTTAATGTATTGGTGAACATCCAACCATTCTATCTTTTACGAATCTCTTTCTAAACCGTCTTGGAGCAGTCTAAAGCTAATAGTACAGGTTTACCGAAAAACTATTCATACAACATACCACACCTACTATACTATACACACGCAGATTGTTTTCCAAATCACTCACTCACATTTTATTATATCCACCCTTTTCCAACGCCTCCTCAAACATCTCCCTACAGCGCACCTTACTTCCCAACCTCGCACACAGGAGAAATGCACCACTCAGCTTTCGATGCAGACTGTACGTCTCTTCTGGCGGAGGCGCAAGACGCTCATTAAGCATGACGGGGATAAGAGCCTTGACACGTTCGGTGATGGTCTGGTCTTTGAAGTCGTACACCTCTGGCGCGCTGGCGAGGAAGGGCTCCGCAAGAGTGAGGATGGACTTTGTGTGAGCCTCGAGCATGGTGCGACTCTCATGGCCGGTCAGGTAGCCGAGGCTTTCGGAAAGGGACTTGATGGCGGCCTTGTCGGAGCGGGAAGCTGCGGCGAGGAGCTGCATGTACTGGGTGACGAACTTTTCGGGGAACTCGCGGGATGCACCAAAGTCAAGGAGCTCGAGTTTGTTAATGTCGGCGTTGTAGAGGAAATTCGTCCAGTTGGGATCAGTCTGCATGAAGCGAAACTCTGTAATCTCGCGGAGACACAGACGGAGAAGCTGGCTACCGATCCAGTCGCGCTGTTCCTGAGTGAACGATGTGATGCGTGTCACGCCGATGCCGTCCATAAAGTCCATGGTGAGGACCTGCTTTCCAGACGCCTCGGGATACACAGTCGGCACGAGGAACGTATCCTGCTCTGACCCCAGAAGCTCCTTGTAGCGACGAGCACACTCTGCTTCGCGCTCATAGTCGCATTCCCAGCCAAGCTCAAGACGGGCATTGTCGATAGTCTTGTTTAGGTAGAGACCCTTGGGGAGCAGCTTAGTAGCTGTAAGGAGGATGCTTAGATTGTCGAGATCGGAATTGATGGAGTCGGCAACACCAGGAAACTGGATCTTGACTGCGACGCGTTGGCCACTCTTGAGAACAGCCTTGTGAACCTGACCGATGGATGCGGCAGCGATGGGCTTCTCTTCGAACTCGCTGAAGAGATCTCGCCATTCAGGCCCAAGATTTGCAACCAATACCCGATCTCTCTGCCAAGCGGGCATGTAGTCGGCCCTGTCCTGCACCCGCTGCAAAACCTGCTGGATTGGGGCAGGAAGCATTTTGGAGTCCTGGAAGCTCATCATCTGGCCTAACTTCAGGGCTGCACCACGCATGCGTGAGAGTTTCGCGACAAGACGCTCCATGTTCTTCCCACTGAGCAGTACAGAAGAACCATCGCTGCTGCCACCAAACGCTCGGCTGACGCTCTCGGTCACGGCACCTCCAAGCATACCTGCAGCGAGACCGCCATAATTCCATATACGACTGATGCGTGATGAAGGGACGGTAGATTCTCTGAGTGTATAAGTTGAGTTAGGCTGGGGAGTGGCATCGCCAGCCAATTCCTTGACTGCCTGAATAACATCGTCATTGACCTTGGCCGGTTCTGGTGTTGCTGCAGAGGCATTATCTGGCTGAGGATCCAGCTTGGGTTTTGACTCTATGGGAGGCACTGCATCTTCCGCTGGCCTAGCGGCCTTCTCAGCAATTGATGAAGCTTCTTGTAGATTGATTTCGGGGGTTTCAGCCTGCTCGACCTTTGGTTTCGTGCCTTGTATAGGCTCAGGAGTTTGTACAGGCGGGGGATTCGGCCAGTATCGAAGAGGGTGCTCCTTGGCGGGAGTTCCGGGTGCCGGCCGTGAGGTTTGTTTTGGGGAAGCCTTTTGCTTCTTAACAGAGTCTAGAATTTGGGATCCTCGTGAAGTATGAAAGACGTTGATATCGATGCCAGAAGGAACGTCAAGCTCATCATCCTGGCTAGGCTTGGCCGTTGGCTGCTGGGGCGGAGTGGGTGTAGGTTTCGTCGCTGTGTCTAGAAAAGGGTTCTTGTCGAATAATTTCGCATCGATTCTCGAGTCTGTCTTGGCTTCGCTCGTCTTGACCTGTTCCTCCAAGACCTCTCTCACAGGGTCTACAACCGGTCCATTTTGGCTTTCCTTAGCTTCCTCTTTCGCATGCTTCGCCGAGCTCTGGCCCGATGCATCTTGTTGTGCCGTATAGTTTTGCGCAGGTCTCCTCCTTAGAATGCTCGACGTCTTGCTGTAGGTATCGAGCTGGCGGGTACGTAGTGCGACATGCTTGGCTGCAACACCTCGGGAGGCATTGAGCACTGCAGCAAGGTCTATGGCTATGTCAATAAACCTCATCGGACTTTAGAGGGCCTCTAACGACCGCGCGCGCATCGATCGAGGGTTCCGATGTGGTCGTTGTTGAGTGTTGACACAATTGGTCAGCCCAAGGTCGATCGATGATGGTTTGATGAAAAATGTCCATGATATAATTGATGGAGTCATGCAACTAAGGGGGTTTGATAAGCTGCTTCTTTACACTCTTCCTCGATCGCAAGTCAATAATAGAAAATTCTTGGTATTTTTCATTGAAAGAACCAAAAGGCCGTATAAATCCTCAGTTTGATCTGAACAATTATTCATTTACATTATCGCCGTTATGTCAACCTTGTCATGTGAAGTCTTGGAAGTAGCCGCTCGCTAATACCGACATGAAAACACCATATAATGAAGATCCCCAACGCCATAAAATATGTATATCCTTCCTTATTATCATTATGCTGCCCCGCTCCAAAAACAAAACAATTGAGATGCTGTTTACTTCTTCGCTCTGGAATTCGAAGTTGAACTGCTACTTGCAGACCTCAACAGTGATCCTCTTGGAGTCATGGGTTTAGATTGTCCAAATGAGCTTCCTGATGAACCACGTGAAGGGGTACCGATTTTACTCCAGAGTCTCTGAGCTGCCGGTGTAAGTCCCCCACTGACGCGTGGGCTGCTCGGGAATTTTGGCACAGGAGTCTTGTCGACCTTGCCCACGAGACCATTCTTGAACGATTCCTTCTTGGACTTGGATATGCGATCGACCATGCGTTCGTGAAGGCTTTCTCTTTTCCTCTGTTCTTGTAGTTTGAAAGGATTTGGCGTTGCATCTCCTGACCCCAAATCAATGAGCGGAATCGAAGGCGCCGGCTCAGGTTCGTCATCTTCGTCGTCAACAAAAGCATAACCGTTGACTCTCGGTGTTTCGCCGCCGCCCACAGCACTTGAATCTTGATCTCCAGCACGAGGTCGGCCGGCGATGGCATCTCGAATAGAGGACATGGTGGGAGAAGGTGGTCTCGCTGGGACATGAGGCTCGGGCATCCTGGTGTTCTCATAGGATATTGATTTGGGTGCCATCCTTGAAACTTCCTCTGCCTTTTGCGAAACAGTCAGGACTTCATCGCCCACTCCATCTGGACTAAACATCAAATTGTTCCGCGGCTCAGCGTTCCAGGTGTCTGGTCGTGCAGGACGGTCGTCTTTATCCTTGATCGCAAGCCGATCTCGCTTATAACCGTCATCAGTGAGACTACGCGTCAGGCTTAACCTATCCTTGACCTCCTTCTGTTTAATCATCTGATTGGAGGGCAGTTTATTGCCACGCCATAGCCATGCGTACTTGTCGGCTCTCTTTTGGTTCTGTTTGTCGACTAACTTGTAAAAGCTCTCATTGTCCTCACTGGTGTATGTCGCTTGAAATTTGGACAGGCTCATGTTGGTCTGAAGGCGTGGTTGCGCAGGGATAGCAGCAGTAGAAGTTGAGGCGACTGAGGCAGGTGTATCACCTCCATATTGTGACGGTGTCTGGTCACCATTCACAAGTGGTTGTGAACGAGTTTGCGAAGGTGTCATGCGCCGTCCTGGTGTCATGACCTGCTGCAATCTTCGACCGGCACTTGAAATCCATGCATCATCCTTTGATTCAAGAGCATCAAGATACTCTTGTTTCGTCTCAGTTTCCAGTAAGCCAGGGAAGAAGTCCCGGGCAATGATTTGAGAGAGGGATTCCGTGTAGGTATCTTCATCAAGGATTTGTTTGGGACGTTTGATCTTCTTGACCGGTGGCGGAGGTGGCATCAAATCTGTATCAGTGCGCTTTCGAACAAGTGCATTTGATGTATTTGGCGTGGGATTTGATGAATCCATGGTTGAGGTTGGTAATGACTTGTTTGATCACCCTCAAAAGGGGTACAGTGTAATGAATTCTTCGCCTTGACGAGTGAGATAAAATGATGATGTCGGGGGTGTTGCTTGCTAGATTGGTAGAGATGGTATTGTATCACCTCATGTGAGTTGAATGAGTTGAATGTGAGTGAAAGGTCAATGTTGAAGTGAGTGCATAAATGAATACAAACTCATTAGTCTCTGCAGATGCCTGGAACCAAAAAAAAAAAAAAAAAGGACAATGCAGTGGAGCTTTTTGATGGGCCTATCATGCTTGCCTCCTAGGATTGTTCTGTTCCTGTCCTGCCCCAGACTGCACGATTACTTATGCAAATATCCGATATCCGATCCCGCGCTAACACCACCTCTACAGCAAGCAACTGTTCCATGCGCTGTAGCCTGTAGGTAATGATTGATAACGCTCCATGACGACTGATCACACTAGGATTTACTTGTCCTGGGGAGTCTACCCGTAGCTCTCCCTGTCGCTGTCACTGCAGCAGTACCACCCCCTGTAACCTCTGCTCTTCCCACCAGCCAATCGATAGATCTCCCACGCAGCCCAGCCCAGGGATGATGACGCCGGCAACGGCGTGGGGTCGAGGTTCTTGAAGCCTTTGGGGATGGTTTTAGCTGGAAGTTTCCTTTCCCCAAAATTGGTCCCGCTCCCACTAAGAAAAAAAACCCGCCGCCTAGAGCAAGACACCCACATTCAAAAGTTCTCGCCTCTTTACTTCGCTCTACTCTTTCTCTACTGTGCATCATACAAAAGTTGTTGATTACAACTGTCTTCTGTCTGTTTTCTGCATATTCACCGAAGCTTCAACCATCGATTTCAGCTTCTCTCTACTTTTTGTTCTCATCTGCTTTTCGTTTCCTCTTTGTCTCGATTACTGCGATCGATTATAACCCTTGCTCTCCACCTCGGCGCAAAGCATAGACGAAACCCCCCCCTCTTCGAACTTCCTCCGAAACCCGAACCTTTTCAACCTATACATATCAGATCCTCCTGTCCACCCACAATCGAGATGTCACCGTCCGCCGTCGACCTCAAGAACCAGGGTAACAAGGCTTTTAGCTCTGGCGACTACCCCGCCGCCGTAGAGTTCTATACCAAAGCTATCGAGTTGGACGACAAGCAACCTCTCTTCTATACCAACCGTGCACAGGTCAGCTTCTAGAACCCTGGCTCGTTCAACAAGTTGCCATATAGTTCTCCGACTGACATCGCTTTCTTATAACAGGCCCATATCAAAACCGAGGCATATGGTTATGCTATCGCTGACGCTACCAAGGCTATTGAGCTCGATCCCAAACTGGTCAAGGTTCGTAACCAGACAGTCTCAGACTCCGTCCATGAGGTGTTCTGCCGACTAACGTTCTCCCAAGGCATACTTCCGAAGAGGTCTCGCCAAAACTGCCATCCTCCGACCGAAAGAAGCTATCGACGATTTCAAAGAATGCGTTAAGCTTGACCCAAACAACAAGGACGCACGCCTCAAACTAGAGGAATGCAAAAAGATTGTGCGCCAGCTTGCCTTCTTCGCAGCCATCGAAGTCGGCGATGAGCCGTCCGCCGCTGCCGACCTCGATTTGGACTCCATGATCGTTGAAGAAAGTTATGATGGCGTGCGCCTGGGAGAGACCATGACACAGGAGTTTATCGAAGATATGATCGAAAGGTTCAAGAACGGCAAGTTGATCCACCGAAAATACGTCTACCAGATCATCATCGCCGTCAAGAAGATCGTATATGACGAGCCCACCATGGTCGAAGTTGAGGTTCCCGAAGATGTCCAGCTGACCGTCTGCGGTGACACCCACGGTATGTGCTTACAGTCCTTGTACACTCCCCTAATTGGTTACTGACATGTTGTAGGACAATACTTTGATCTCATGGAGCTGTTCCGCCGTAACGGAAAGCCTAGCGACAAGCACTGGTATCTGTTTAACGGTGATTTCGTGGACCGAGGATCATGGTCTACCGAAATCGCTCTATTGCTCTATGCTTACAAGTGGCTGCGGCCAAATAACTTCTTCCTGAACCGTGGAAACCACGAGACAGACGACATGAACCGCGCATACGGTTTCGAGGGAGAGTGTAAGGCCAAGTACAACGAGAGGTCAGTCATAACATTGCCTTGAATAGCGATCCAACTTCTAACAAGTTTACAGAGTCTTCAAACTCTTCTCCGAGAGTTTCTCTGCCTTGGCGCTTGCCACTCTGATCGGCAACAAGTACCTGGTCCTCCACGGAGGTCTCTTCTCTGATGACAAGGTCACTCTCGATGATATCCGAAAGTTGAACCGTCATAGCCAGCGACAACCCGGCCAGTCTGGCTTAATGATGGAGATGCTCTGGACTGATCCCCAGGATGAGCCAGGCCGAGGCCCCAGCAAGCGAGGTGTTGGTATGCAGTTCGGTCCTGACGTTACCAAGAGGTTCTGCGAGAACAACGGCCTCGAGGCAGTTATTCGAAGCCACGAGGTGCGAATGGACGGTTATGAGGTGCAGCATGATGGACGCTGCATCACAGGTATGTCGTCTGATAATCCTATTGCATCGCATTGCATTTCTGACCCCGATACAGTCTTCTCGGCTCCTCGATATTGCGACTCGACAGAAAACAGAGGCGCATACATCAACATTGATTCCAATTACAAGCTCCAATTTGAGCAATTCGACGCCGTGCCACACCCTGACATTCGGCCAATGGTAAGTGATTCTTATTGAAACGTTTCGCCAGCAGTGACAATGGCTAACAACAGACGCAGGCGTATGCTCAAAGCTCACTCATGTCGTCTTTGATGTAAAATGAGATTTCCCAAGCTCGAAAGAATATGATTGGCGTCGGGTCAGGGTAGGGTATATATGCATGTCCTCAGGCGTTTGGAAACAATGCACATGAATTGACGGGCTGATGGGGAGATGTAGACGGCGCACATCACATCCATCTAGACGATAGAGGCATACCATAGGATGAAATCAAGTAAAATCTGTCATGAAAGCGCAATCATCTTCACGCATTCCACAATCGATCCTGTCCGTCTGTGCCAACCATTGCACCCAACCAACCCGCGCACTGTCGTATTTGAAGTCCCACCTGCACACCGTCCTCGCTTGTGCCTCTCCACGCAGTCAGCGCAGCAGCAAACGCACCTAGGTCTGCGCGCGGGAGACGCACCCAGCCACGGCTGCCATGGACTTTGAGAATATCGAATGTAATAGCTGCACCTGTGATGCCGAGAAATTGACGTAGCGCAGACGTGCAGTAGCCCTTGAGCTGGAGGTTATCGAGTGTTAGGGGTGTGTTGGTGTCATAAGAGACAAGTTCGAGATGTGCGTATGAGAATGATGGTTTACTGATGGTGCAAGTGAGAATGTCGTGGGATTTTTGGAGGTCCTTTTGCTTAAAGACATTTTGGTGACCGTCTTGAATTTCAGTTTGTGACATTTTCAGAGTCTATAATTTGGAATGAGAATAAATCAATTATGTGTGAAAGTTGAATCTGAACCTTTCATATCGAACGGGATGTACAAAATGTGAGGTTCGAAGTGGATACTGCAATAGTAGCATAAATCGTTTACATGCATATCTCCTTCTCGAAACTCCATGAGCTTCTTCGCCTTTGTACGTCGCAAGTTTTAAAGCTTCATGCTCGACTCTCCATCCTCCAGCTCACAACAACGCCCTATTTCCCGATTAATACGACGCAATACCTCGAAATTCCTCCCATATTCGATCACGAAATGTCTTCCAACTTTGTATCTACCGGCCAGCAGCGCTACCTACGCGCTTGCATGGTCTGTTCCATCGTCATGACCTACAGCGTACATTTCCCTCCCCCAACGTCTCCTTCCCAATCAAAGAACTACTCTCCCAGCTAACATCTTGTTCTTTTCTTAGCGTTTCCGCGACGAAGGCTGTCCCAACTGCGAAGATTTCCTCCTCCTGCGCGGCTCCCAAGACCAGATCGAAAGCTGTACCTCCCAAGTCTTTGAAGGCGTTATTACGCTTGCCAACCCTGCGCGTTCGTGGATTGCAAAGTGGCAGCGCCTAGATGGCTACGTGAGTGGGGTGTATGCGATTAAAGTATCGGGACAGCTTCCCGATGATGTGCGCGCGACGTTGGAGGAGAACAGGATACCGTATATCCCGTAAGTTTTGCTACTTTTTATCTTGACGGAAAAAGCTTCGTTGGTAGCTGACATGGTGTAGACGAGATGGAACAGAGGCGGAGACGGATGCTTAGGATGTATCTTGATCGTGTTGGTTCTGTTAGATGGGGATATGTTTCTGGCGACTATGGCGTTTAATGGAAATGGTTAGTATTCAAAAGGGATTGAATTCAATGGTGCGATAAATGAGGGATCATCAAACACACATGTGATTGTATAGAAGCGAAGAGTAAAAAAATTCATTGCTGTGGTATCTAACAAGTAGAAGCAAAACACCCAAGTATATATATTCCATCATCGTCAAGTTTTGTACATTGTATACCTCTTCAAACGCCATTCTTTAACCCAAATCCATAATCCATGATAGACGAAACCGATCAAAAAACGCCAATGCACGTGCAAAGACTAGGCACACAGAGACTCGCACTATTCAGTCCTCTGCTTCTTGCCCGATCCCATACCAAAACTAAACCCGGCTGATGACCTGGATCGCTTCTTTTCCATCTCCTCCTTCATGATACGCTCCGCCTCGCTCATCTTTTTGGGCTGTTCCACCTTGACTGATTTCTTGTTTCCAGAAAGTGCGTTCTTCTTGGCCTGCGCAAAGACATTCTTGGCCTGGGGCTTACCTCCGAGCTTCATAGAAATGCCGCCAAAACCGCTTGACTTGGGAGGTGCTGAGGCAGCGGCGTCTGTAGACTTCTCCGCGTCTGCCTGATTTTCAGAGGGGGTTGTGGTTTTCTCGGCCTCTGAAGCATCTGTGTTGGGTGCAGGGCTCTTGGAAGCTGCTGCTGTTGGTGGGGTGGGTGGCTTTGCACCAAACGATAACTTAATCTTTTCTCCCTCCTGTCGCTTGAGTTCGCGTGACTCATCGTCATCTTCTTTTTGTTCATTGCGAGATCCGGATGCCGCCTGGGCACGCTTGATTTGCTCGCGGATCATTCGCTGTTCCAGTTGCTCATCGCCTTGATCTTGCGCTTCCTTGCGCCTCAAAGCTTCTTGGCGCTTGAGGGCTTCAGGTGAGTTGTCGATCCACGAGATGTGTAGACCCTTTTCTGTCTCCTCGACCCTGCAGATGCCTTCGCGGCCAAGATGTTTTGCCAGTTCTGTTAATGAAGGCCACTTAGTCGCGTTCATGTGGATATGCTCTTTGTTGGCGATATACTCCTGATAGAAGTGGTTGATGTGAACTTGTTTCTCGCCATGGCCTGTCCTTAGAAGGAGTAGAAAGTCGCGAAGAAACTGGTTGCTGTAGTCGTTGATGTACTTTTTGGGGTCCTCGCCAACGACGAGCATTTGTCGAACATGGCTTTCGGACTGAGTGTGCATCTTGAAGCCGTTCGCATCACGGCACTGCTTCTCGCAGACCTGGCAGTACCATCTCAGGCGCTGCAGGCCCTTTGACTTCATTTTGTTTGCGACATATTTAGTCGATCCAACCTCAGCCTTAGGCATGATGAATGATTGTAGAAATGTGTGATTTGTGAATTAGATGTGTGTCTGTGGTATCTGCGCTTCGTCTTGCAAGCGACGAGAGAAAACGTGGTGGCAAACGCCAAGTTCTTCGTGACAATAGTTGTGTCCGAAAAATACAAGTCAAGCTGTTGTTGATAATAAATCGCAACTTGAAGACGTGGGTGTGTAAGAAGACGAAGTTGCACGAATGCTAAAGATCTGACAAGGAATCGACGGGCCCTTAAGTAACCAGTAAGTGGGGCCGGGATGTTCTACCTGAACTCCACTATTCCCGGGATATGCAACTGGCCCGCAGCTTGCAGCGCTGAAGGAAGACGCCGGCATTTCTTCGGTAACAGTAATGGCCGATAAGATTTTGGTAGGCATCTATGTCGCAAATGATAACTTGGAATCTTTGATCAACCATCAATCAACCCATCCAGGAAAACTCGTGCGCCCACCACTCTCTCTTTCTGACAAATCGATCCTTCTTCTCAGCCCATCTACGACTTCTACTCTATCAATACACTCTCAAAATGTCCGAGCGAAAGGTCCTCCAGAAGTACTACCCTCCGGACTTCGATCCCAGCTCCATCGCACGCCGTCGAGGTCCTAAATCTACCGGTCCCCGTGTCCAGACTGTCCGACTCATGGCACCCTTTAGCATGAAGTGTACAACATGCGGAGAGTTTATCTACAAGGGTCGCAAATTCAACTCTCGCAAAGAAACACCACTCGACCAAAAATACTTAAATATTCAGATCTACTTCTTTAGCATCAAGTGCACGCGTTGCAGTGCAGAGATCATCTTCCGAACCGACCCTAAGAATAATGACTATGCCATGGTCAAGGGTGCCGTGCGCAACATGGAACCCTGGAGAAATAGAGAGGCTGAGGATGAGACGGTCGAGCAGAGACTGGATAGGCTGGAGCGCGAGGAAGCAGAGGCGGCGGGTGAGGAGGAAAAGAATGCTATGGCCGAGTTGGAGGAGAAGAACATGGATGCGCGAAGAGAGATGGCGGCGGCAGACGCCTTGGACGAGATCCGACAGCGCAACGCTAGGATAAATCGATCAGAAAAGGATGGGGTGGATTTCGTGGACAGCATCATACGGCCAGAGGACGAAGAACGAGAGCGACAGGAAAGAGAAGATGACGAGGCCGCCAAAAGAGCATTCGCAGCGGGCCGTGCAGGAATTGCGCAGCTTGATATGGTGCACGAGGTTGATGAGGCTGAGCAGGCTGAGCAGACAGGCCCTGCATCAACGAACACGACATTGACGTCAGTTGCGGCGCCGCCGGTGTCCTCGACAGTTGACAAGGCAGAAACGCCGGCTCCCTCTTTCAAGAGGGTTGTCAAGAAGAAGAAGGACCATGCTGCCTTGCTTGGTATCAAGAAGAAGCCATCTTTGGTGTAATGGTTGACGAATTTTGATGAGTTTGGAGTTTTGGGGCATTTAATTTTGGGGCTTATTGAGCATGATTCACAGAACTACCAGGCACAATAGCCAACCTTTAAAATATCTTATCAAATTCAGTACGTGAATGCTCGGTTACTTGTGCAAAATCCAACGTTTCGAATATTTGATAGTAAGATTTCATCAAAATCATTTATTGCAATTAGCATCATTCATCCTCGTCAGTCACTCAAAAAAATAATGTCTCGAAGAATAAAACCATTGTCACACAGGTGGAGAGAAACAATATTAGATAATAGTCATGAATTCGTATAACATTTGCTAATCGCTGCAGTTGCTATAAAAAGCTCATGTGTTCTTGTCTCGCGTTGCTAGTATGTATAGTCAAGAAAAGGTCGTCAATGCAGAGCAGCTCTGGTAGAAAACCCAGAGTGTGCTCGCAGGTCGCGCCAAACGCCTTGCATTGTGCGTAATTCAAGCATAGCTCGTCATACCCAAATGTAAACTTTTCAAAAGAAATAACCCCCAATCCCATGCGCCCCGTGTATTGTTACATGCTTTGCCTTGCTAAATGACCAAAAGAAAATGAGAATCGAGTATGATGAGATCTTGATAGTTGTAGATGATTCAATGAGGCTGTGAGTTTGCCACAATTGATGTTGCGTCAGGTGTAATGAACCAGGACATTTCCAGCGAGGCCATTGACCAAAGGGAAAATGTTCGATGGACCCGGAAACATTGCCGAGATGGGTAGAGTATAGACCTTAGTTGTAATCAGGACTAGAGTGATGTCCGTTGGTCATGCGAGAAGAGCGACGCTCAGGTGAAGAGCTCTGGGTGAGGGGACTCGTGCCAGAGGCTTCCATCTGACGCTTGGTGTGGGCGTGCATGAAGCGAGAATAGCTGGAGAGGTCCTGAGGGGGAGGAGGGGGAGACATTCCCATGGAGGAGATAGAGTAATCAGATCGAGCAGGCATGTTGATGATTGTGTAGTTGTGAAGAAAGTTGTTTGTGTGTGGTGGTTGAAGATGGAAGTTGTTGTGTCCGCCTTAATGCTAGTAGATTTGTAGTGGGAGAAAAAAAAAGGTAGATGAGGCTGAGCTTTGGGTGAAAACGAGGCTGATTGTGTTGTAATGCTTTGAAGATGCTATGATAAGGAGAAAGAAAGAAATCGAAGTTGGGGGGAGATTCAGGGTCTTAATATGCTCTCAGGCCAAGAGCGTATAAAGCCCCAAAGCTGAGAGTTTGCAGTAAGAAAAATAAAAGAGGGGGACCAGCAGACGAGCAGTGTGGAATGAGGTGTATGGCGGACTTTGGGCTTTGGGTGTGGGTGTGGATACCTGGGTACAGGAGGCGGCTCTCGCGTCACTCCACCCCCAGGTCCCCTTCTCGTGCGCTACCTTTGTCATTGCACCCCCCTCTCGCCCTAGAAGAGGGTGAAGGGGGAGAATGTTGGGTGATGATGGGATGTGAATATCTGGTGTTTCTGGGGCGTGTGATGGAAGGAAAAGTGGTGTGTTGTGACGGAGGCGGTTGGGTACATCTTCTTTTTTTAGTGGGGTGGGCACCCATGGCACACGACATCATCATGGATGGACCCTTCTTTTTTTTTCCCTCCCTTTTCTGTGTTTTGTCTGTCTACGTTTTCCCCACCACGTAAGATCAATTCTGTGTGACCGTCTTTTTCTCGCATTTAAGTTGTAAGTTACTCAAGCGAAGGTAGTAGTACCATGACCCTTTGAAGGAACCTACACCGGTCGCACTGATGATCCCATGATTGTACCTCAGGCGCTGCAAGTGGAACGATTATCAAATGCGTATCCATGTGCCTCTATCTCTGACGATACCTTCACTCAATAAAGCACAACGACTCAGTAATCAATGGATGGGAAAGAACGAAAATCACCCTCGTCTGAGCGCATAAATTGCTCCCCCCCTTCAACAACCGCACAAGGTAGTGGAGAGAAACCAAATCTACGTTTGGTGAGGATCAACTTACATCTCACATCCCTACCCCCATGTAAATGGCGTCGAGATCGTCATGGATAGTCGACAACCCTACAGTAGCGTAGGCAAATGGCGTAATTAGATAATCACGCTGCTTTCGATTTTCCCACATTGAAACTGTTAACAGTTGTGGGAAAGCAGTGAGAGACGGTCATTCAAGCCCTTTCTGTACCCCTACCTGCATGTAAGTTTCGGAGAGATCTTCACTCTTGCGTCGACTCTGGACCAGGGTGCTTGATATGACTCCACAGTGCAGCACATGTCATTGGTTTTTAAAGTATCCACACCAAAATTCAGGGTCTTTTGTCCGTCGACATCATTTGTCCTTGACTTTTCCCAACCTTTTCTCCTGCTCCACGTCTTTGCCTTCCAACCCTTTGGCCAAGCGTCACATCTCGTGCCATCATAGCCTTGCCACCACTCAGAGTCCAGAAGCCAGGACAAGGCTATGATGATAGACTGTGCCATTTTTCTTACACAGACTACTTACTGTATGATGCTACTCTGCCCCCTCTTTCCGGTCAAACCAGACCCGTTCTGGATCAACGCCCCTTACAGGCCCAGACAGAGCCAAGCACAAGAGGTTATTTCGTGAATGAAAGGTAATAATGCCAGAAGAGAGAGACCCTGTTGATCCTGCATCCGAAAATCTGAAGTCATTGCTCTTGTCAGTGGCTGCGAGATTGTCCATGAAAGAGGGACATAATGCATAAGGGCACTTCACATGTGTTCATGATCATCTCGATAACGCATCAAGGTGTTGCCATCCAGACGATTTCCATCACAAGGATTGACCAATTCAATAGCGAAAGAGAGCTATGCTCGACCTCTGTCGTAAAGTAGAATCAGACATTTTCGTCTTGCATGATGGCTACAGGTCGAGTGTGTCCCCAGTTCACGAGATCTACGGCTCATCAGCTGGAGTCATGGACTAGGCAGGTTTGGATACCAAAAACAATCAAGTTCCAAATCAACACACAAAACACCTCAGAGCCTCTTCCCTCTCAACTAAGGATTAGCCAACGCGGGAAAAGTCAACAATGTCTCATTAAGGTGAAACTCGACTTAGTTCGTTGTCTACAGCCCCGGCAGACTACATTCCCGGTCAGTTCGCGCCGTCTTAGTCTCTTCTGAGTCAAGGGTTCGACTACGGTAGTTGTCACAAGTTTGCTGTGCGCAACTGCTAAGCTCAAGATGCTTGATGCTACGTGCGATAGCATCAGGACTAGGGGCGTAGCTTGTGTGGACTACTGGTGGTCGATCCTAAGGGCCCACTACAACCCCAAGATTTCGAAAACAACCAACTGTCGCCAGTATCGAAGCCATCTTATTGGACGTGTCGAGTCCACCCAAGACTCGTTGATTGAAAGTACCTGAATGCCATTGACGCTGAGCCGTTACATGACAATCCGGAGCTTCTACCGACAGCTTTGGCTTTGGAGGGAAAAGGGGGTCGGAAGTGGGCCAAGGAACAGAACACTATCTCAGTACAGCTACAACACGATTTCCCCGTGTTTCCGGAAATCCTCCATTCTCGTAATTGAGCTCCCCTGGCATGGCAACACTGGGGCCGAATACTACGTAATTGCTGAAGGGTCTCGACTTGACTCTTGAATCGATCACGGACGACAAGGCTGACATTTGTAGTCACACAACGCACATAGGTAACCAGTCTTGTATTTCCCAGGCACCAGCACTGGCACCAATGACAACTGGTTATCGTCAGTGACAATTACGATTTTGTCGAAACTCCACATCAGAAATTATAGCTTAGCTCATGGGCTTTTTCATAGGTCATTCAATCCACAAGACGATTACCTTATTGCACTGAATCTACAGTGATAAACATCGTTAGCCGCTAGGCTGATGATTATCCCTGGCCTTAATTGACGTCGAGCTTCAGAAGAGCAGAAAGGCACCATGGCCGCCACTATCTGGATCCCCCTGCTTTTTCTTCTTCTTTTTTTCTCCGAAGATGGGGATCACGAAAACGGTACAGTAGAAGCATGACTCAACAGGGAGGGAAACGGTGGCACCATTACGTCGAGACCGTTCAACGAAAAAGATGGATGGAAGGCAAGTCTTTTCCTCACGTCCGTCATATTTTCCTCTCGACGTAACCAAATGACGGCCAATGCACCAGGCAATCAATGGACTAATGACGGCATGTGCTCTGGGTGGAGTCCGTGAGCGAGACAGGGAAGATCTCAATTCAGCCAATCAGCGACGCCATTCGCCGTGATCCCCCCGGTAATCGCTCTCCAGTGATGTCACTCTCCTGGCTTTTCCATCATGGTCTTGCCCCTGTCGAAACCACGATTAAACATGAAGAGCTGTGTCAGGGAAGGTGTAAATCCCAAAAATGGGCAAGAACAACATGAAAACAATACTACTTCTGCAAGTCGGACAAGGACAATATTCATCGTTCTCTTTTCTTTTCGCCGCTTACGCTATTGCCCCTTAACAGCATGGAAATCAGCTGCAAGAATCCGAGTTTACCAAACAAGACGTCAACAATTTGAAGCTGCTAATGTTTTCACTACGCAAATCCAACATTCCAATCTGCGTCATGGGCTCGGAAGCCTTTTGAGAACATGGAAGTATGATGCGCGCTTGCAGAGAGACGCTGTTAGTTCATTGACTCTGCTAAGAAGAGAATATTACGCGCGACGTCAGGCCCTCTTGTTCACACAGAGCCTCAACTTAAGTCATCTCCCCCACATGGCTTCCAGGTTTACAGTGCGGTACAGTACCATGCCAGAAACTAACCCCCTGTTTACATACATTTGTGGCTTGCTATTGTTTCTTCGCTTGTTTTTTCTGAATGAGCTGGCATTCAAGATCTCCAGGCTCAAGCCTGGCTTTTGGTCATCTCGGCCCTTTCTGTCCTTGTTGCTAGAAGAAGGAAAGGGTCCTATCTCGGACTGTTTGCTTCCATTTTTACATATGGGCTGCACTGGCACACAATTACAGGAGATCCTCGTCGCCTTCGTGATAATCTCGCCGCCGCTTACCGTCACGTCAGATGTCACAGCGCCGTTTGATACGGTCAGTGTCTTTCAGTCCCATCCCTCCCCTTCCACACCCCCTTCTTGCCTAACGTTACCCCATACCGTGCTTCTGAGGCTTCTTTTGACGTCGTTTGGTGGGAGATGACATAAGGGGTTTGAAGAGCGACATCGCCAATTTGACGAATCACAAATACCAAACAGAATCATCTAGGCATGTCGTTACTGTTCTCGAAGAAAGCATACATCTAAGCTAGTCGCTATGACGATTCTGCATGACGATGCTCAGCCAATCCCCGGGTGAAGATCCAGGCATCCATCTCACAACCGCAGTGTCCTCTTGTGCCTGCAGCTGCTGCATCATTGTTCTGCTGGTGGGTTACTTTTTGCATCATCTTACAGTGGATGGGCTAAGATATGACGTTGAGCCGCACCACCAGGTAATGGTGTCTTTTGGTGCTCTTGCAGTCTCGTATTAGCATCCTTGTGAAGGTCTTACCCCTATCTCTTAGCTGGTAAGAATCATGATTATGGCTCCTCTTCGCAAATTGAGTGTCTTACTGTTGATATCTTCACCGCAAACATGCCACGAGAAAAAGTCCCTCGTCGTGGGCTTTGGGTGTTCCTACACAACTCTGGCTGGGTTGACATTTTTGCCAATTTTATTGTAATGACAGCTGGGGTATTGATCCTTGAAAGCAAGGCTTCAGTCGACTGCATCGAGATGAAGCTTACAGTCACTGTAGGAGAGGCGAGGTGTGACGTTGGAGAGTGGAGACATATGATGATAATGCAGTTCACAACCATAATGGACTCTGGTCATGACATAGTAAGTAACTTATTGTATTATTGTGAATCATGTTCTATTATTTGGGTGTGAACGGGATCGCGATGCTCGTTGATTTTTGCATCACTATTGGGAGTAGGTTAAGGTATTCCCATTATATCATCCCTATGTGTGTTTTCACGATGACGGGAGATGCCTGATGTTGACAGACGTACGCTCACAGATACTCGAGGATATTCTGTACTCTTTACTATTCGGTATTTTATCCATATTTATGACAAACGGTGTACTCAAGACTGAAAAGTGGCAATGGATGAAAGGGATAACTTGAACGTCATATCTGCGCTACCAACCCGGTAACTCTTCAAGCCCCTAAGGAAAGTCTAGAAGGGTGTATCGAGGAGTTCAGCATGGTCTTGCAAGTTAGACCGGCTCTCATGAAAGCGAAGTCGTTCATGTTGTGCCTGTTATTGTTTGTATCTTGGACTTGAAAATCAAAAGTCTTCGTTAGTCTCTGGTTTTCCACTCATGAGTGGCAAGACAAGTTTTTAGTAGCAAATATCAGATATACAATCTCTGCAGCAGAGTGATATTCTCAAACAATGCTCTTATTTTCTATGGGCTTTGGAGTTGCGTACGCGAATAAAGACTCTATAAAGCAGATAAATGTACTTGTTTTGTACTCTCCATGAGAAGAATGTTGTGATACTTGGTACTTGGAGCAGTCTGCATGGTGGCCAAATTGGGTAATCGCATTGAGGTAGATTGACGCTGATTGGCTGGAGAGAATATGTGCGAGGTCCAGGGTAATCACTGTTCATGACACGGTTTCTCAGTGACACAGCTATACATGTATGTCTATTGTTGCTACCATCTGATCGATCGCGAAGTATGCTTAGATCTCGTCAGTTTTAGATCCTAGTTCTCTTATGAAGCCCTCATCTCCCTCTTTCAGTAGAATTTCGGAGCATCAAGTTCGGTCGTGTGCAAGCCTACATGCTTATTGACTTCCACACACACGTAAGCCACATGTGAATACGATAAGGAAAGTATGTGGCAGATATCCTATAAAAAGGATTATTAATCTCCAGCAGGTCAGACAACAAATCCACAAAAGAAATATAGTTTTTTTTATTAATTCTCACCCTGCTGATTCTACATCTATTTATTCACCAGATTACAAAGTCGGCATCAAATTGCCTCCAATGTTCAAGAGGGTGACATTTTCATTCTTAGATGGGACCCCACTCCTCCAGCGTTATCAACCCTGATTGGCTCAAGATCTGACAGGCCACGCCTACATAATTTCCATCCCGCGCGCGCTGCTCGGCTAATAATTCTATTTAGTGGGAAATGTCCGCCCCGCGCGGCTCGGCGGACATTTCTTTAATATGCTTGGTAAGGGGAGGGTTCGTGATGGTGGCAGTTGGACGATTTCTTTTCGTTTTGGCAATTTTAAACTTTGATTGAAAAGACACCTAGAGATGCATGGCTGAGAGATATATATCAATAGTGGCCTTGATGTTCAATATTCGTCTTTTCCCCTCATTATCTTTGTCCAGCTTCATTCCGTTGAATACAAGTGTTGTTGATACGTCCTGTCTCACTTACACCATACAAACTTAACCCCAAACGGGTATAAATACTATACAACCAACTGTTCACAACAATTCTACACCACCAATACTTGAACAATAACGAGAAACAGAGATATTTTACGGGCTCTGATACCTGAATCATGTCCGACATCAAAACTATTGTCGTCCTAGGCGCTGGACCAGCTGCCGTCCCCATCATTCGCCAGACAATGGTCAATGTAGTCCTCAAACGTCAAGACCTCAGAATAGTCGTCGTCTCGCCGAATACCCACTTCCTCTGGCCTGTTGCCATGCCCCGTGCCATCGTCCCCGGACAATTTGGCGACGACCAGGTCTTGATTCCTCTTGAACCTAGCTTCAAAGACTACCCTGCGGAGAAGTTCGAATGGATCCAGGGTCTTGCTTCATCCCTTGACACAAACAGCAAGACCGTCAAGGTTGAGCTCAATGAGGGTGCTGGGTTTAGGGAGGTGGTGTACCACACTCTCATCATCGCCACGGGTACCAGGACCGCTGACAACATGCCCTGGAAGGGTCTGAACACCAAGGAAACCAGGGAGACCCTCCACAAGATTCGAGCTCAGATCGAAAAGGCAAGCACGATTGTTGTCGTAGGTGGAGGCCTCACAGGCGTAGAGACGGCTGGTGAGCTGGGCTTCGAGTATTCCCAGCACGGCACCAAGAAAGTTATTTTCGTGCACAACAACAAATTACCGCTTGCACCACCGGCCGTCGACAAGGTCCGCCAGAGTGTCGCAGACGAGCTCAAGCGCCTCAAGGTCGATATTATCCCAAATACAACAGTCACTGGCACGACTACCAACGAAAAGGGCGAGACGATTGTCCAACTCAAAGCTGCCGACGGATCAACGAGCACCATCACAACACAGGCCTACATCTCTGCCACTGGCATCCTCCCCAACACATCCTTCGTGCCCGGCAACCTCGTCGACAACAAGGGTTACGTCAAGCAGACGACGCGACTAAACGTTGAAGGCCACAGCGACATCTTTGTTATTGGTGACGTAGGAAACCTCGAGGTCGCAACCTTGAAGAACGCTGAGGCGCAAACGGTTCACTTGATCAAGGCTCTACAAGCGTATCTCGACGGTGGTGATGTTCCCGAGTACACTCCCAGCAAGTTGGTTGCATTTGGTGCCACGATTGGTCGAAGCAGGGGAACTGGTCAGTTCAGTACATGGAAGGTGTTTAGCATCATGATCTGGTTGCTGAAGGGAAGGTATCTTGGTACGGACAAGGCACCGGGGTGGGCGGCGGGGAAGAGAACTATGATGCAAGTGTTCGAGAAGTAATTTCTCGCCCTTGTCTCATTCAGCGTGTTGGGTTTTCGGGTGCTTGTGCCTCTGAGTCTGAGTGATTTATACTTGATTAGCTGTGCTTTAGATTATATGGTCTGGTCTGTTGTTAGCTGAGATACCTGGGTTAGTATAATAATTTGTTCTGTTCTTATAGTGTTAGTCTATTGGTGTCGAAAGCTGGTGAACTGGTTAATGAATCAAAGACGTCCTCGAATCCTTGAGAGATAAGAATGAGACTATGTAGTATCGTAAATACCTGCTAGACAGGATTTCGGGTACCGGTATTCATTTATTGGGGAAAGGAAAAAAAAAAAAAAACCCTATCAAGTAACGTTATTGCGTAGCAGAAATAGGTACTGAGTGAAGATGCAGATGAGCCAAGCTGGGAGAAAGAAAGCAAGTGCGGAATTAAACCGCCTACTCAATTTAGCAGGTAGGTCCTGTCACTCTCCACCAAAAAAGCTCCCAAAGACATATCCAATTCCGCCCGCAACAAACCTCACATCTTGCAGCTTAAACTCGAAAGAAAAGTAGAAGATTACTTTCTTCAATCAACTCATTACCCATACTCGTTGAATAAGGTCGCAGTATTCAAGGGATATAACCCCTCAAGAATTCCTTATCATGCGTTGCGGTGGTCTTTTTACAGTGATTGATTAAACCAATACCCACATCGATATCCCACCTCTAGATCTCCCTACCTACCCACGGCACGACACGACACAACATCCCCCCCGATTGATCCCACGAGTCACTCGTCACACTGTCGCAATTCGATCTGCCTCCTCGCGACCGGCGAAATTATGAAGGACAACGACCTTCCTGGGGGTGGCCTTGTTGCGTCGCTTGAATACTGGCAACAGTTCGTCGCGCGATGCATCTCAGAACGGCTTGATACCGATCGCTTCGAAACCTTTGTCCGACTTGTCTACGCAGAGCACCCGATCCATCCTTTTCTCATCGCCGAATTCTTTCTGAAGCCACAACCCACAAATAACATTAGTCTCGATCCCCGGATACCGCCATATATCAAGATCCTGACTCAATTGGGCTATGTCAACACCCCGTCCATCCTCAAGGCGCTGTACAAATACTCCACGAATCACGCACACGTCGAGGCGCAATCGCAAGCACAGTCGCAATCAAATGGTGCAGAGATCAAGAATGAGGAGGGAAAGATCGCGAAACCCCCCATAAAACGATGGAAGAGCTCATACTGGGCTGAGGAAGCCTTCTTCTATAGCCTGACCAAGTCAGTCGTAGAGGGCAAGGCTATTCCAGATTCCAGAACTGCTCTCGACGTAGTCAATATTATTACCATGTGGATGGGCCTATTCACTGCTGCATCAACGGCCTTGCTCAGTCAGCTTGATACATCCCAAGATAGAGAAGAGATGGAGTGCTCTCGCGCCGCTCTGGTAGCTCTACTGCTGAGACTTACTGAGAATGAAGTTCTTTACAAGGCAATACAGAAACCATACGCCAAAGGTGATTGACTCTCCGCTCTTCCTTGTAAACTTGTCACCGACTAACATCATCGCAGATTCTCGGAAGAAACTCTCCGAAAGCTTGGCCAACTTTGTCCCGACGCTCCAGCTTGTACCCCAGATTACAGAGAAACTGGAACAGTTTCGCAAGGAGACGCTTGGAAGCCATGAACCTACTGATAATAAGAAGCAGGTTGCTCACGCAGCCATGGATGAAATACTCGACTCTACCGTCGGGCTTGATAACTTTATAGTTCCAGAGATTCCTGTCAGCAACACTCGTGCTGGACTCTACATCTACCTGAACGCTGCTGTAAGTTCTAAACAAACCTCTGCATACACGAGCCAAACATGGCTAACGGTGATTCAGCTTATTGGAAGGCCGTTACTCGATGATCACGCCTTGTTCTCGTATATAAGCAACAAATATTCGGTCAGTTCCCTGCTTGATGCCGGGTCCATCTCTCTAACTGAATAACAGGGTGACGTTCAATCCAGCGCTATTGACCTCATTCTGGCTTCTTTTGATATCTTGGCCAATGCCGTATTCAGAAACGAGGGACAGAAAGACGCCCACTTGCTACGCTCATTCCTCATCAACAAGCTTCCTCTTCTTCTCTATCAGCTTTGTCCTCCAGACTTCCCAGGCACGTCCGCCGAATTTTGCATTACAGAAGCACTAAGTCACGTCGATACAAGTCTCTTCCCAACGGCCTCTCTGATGTTTGATGAGTCGAGGAACAACAATCCTTACACTGAAACTGTCAGGGAAGAGTTCTGTGGTGCTTGTGTGCTCCATGGACTTATTCAAAGAGAGCATGTGGAGAGAATCTTGGGCGAGGTTTCTCTCTCTTATGAGGAGTCACTAGAGAAATACGCCAAGGACAAGCTGGTCCAGAACTGCCTTTCCGACACAGAAAGGATACAGGGCCTTGTCCGAGAACTTGATAAGATGAACGGAAACGTCGGAGCCGTCTGTCAAGCCTTAGTTGAAGTCCTGCGTCAGCTATGCCACAACAAGGAAACAATGTCGCTCAAAGCCGTATGCAGTCAATTAGCTGCCAAACCGCTGTCGCTCGACGTCCTCCTCTTGTTTGAGAAGTTGCCCACCATTCTGGAACCTCTATGCCAGCTCTTGGATAACTGGTCCTACGAAGAGGACCAAGGTGAATATCAACCAGTATACGAAGAGTTTGGAGCTGTTCTCCTTCTTGTCCTGGCTTTTGCGTACCGATACAACCTCGGCCCTTCAGATATGGGCATAACAAGTCCGGACTCATGGGTGGCAAAGATCCTCGGCAGAGGACATCTCGGTCGACGAGGAGAGGAGCTGAGTGATCGGGAGAAGGGGCATCTGGACGGCTGGATCCAGGGTCTCTTCGACACCGAGGGTGGTGGGCTTGGTGATGAGCTCATGTCGTCTTGCCCACCTCAGGAATTTTATCTTGTTGTTGCTCCTTTGTTCCAAAATATCGTCGTGGCTTATACCTATGGCTACCTTAACGACGAGAGCCTCAAAGGAGGTATAGAGTGTGAGTCTCATCCCTAGTAATTCCTGAAAAAAAGAAACATCATTTCTAACCATATGACAGATCTCGTCGACACATTCCTGCTACCCTCACTTGTGCCAGCCATAAGATTCCTGGCCGACTATCTCTGGCTCGATCAAAAGGAGACAAAATCCATCATTAAGATCCTGCAACTCATTCTTCTCCCCAGCTCCATCTCAGGAGAAGCCAGCACCATGCTCTCCTCCGTCAAGAACCTCGTTGCTAAACCCCTTGAGCATGCCCTTCGTACATATCAGCGCCGCGACCCCAAGAACCAAGACATTGAACCTCTACTAAGGGCTCTTCATGACAGCATCCCCTTGTCTAGACGTACAGGGGGGGCAGACCATAATGAGTTCGAATCTTGGACCGCTTCGTCCAACGGCGGTCTCGCGGGCGCCGTCAAGCACACCATTCAGGGTCTTTGCCAATGGAGTATGCATCCCGCCATGAATAGCATGCCTACCTCGTATACTCATCGTCAGATCCTCTTCGCCCTTAAGCTCCTCGGCGCAAAACGACTTCTTCATATCATTCTCGATGAGACGCGACAACAGACAGAAACAGGAAGCGCCAACATCGTCATCGACGTCGCGACATCACTCATCTGTGCCCCAGACGTAACCCATGTCACGCCCGTCAACATCATGGACGTCAACGGCAACGTGCCGCCACCCCCCATCCAGCGACAGAGAACTCTCCGGGAGATGCTGAAGGCAGAGGCCGAAGACTGCAAAAAGACACAGAAGAAGGACTCGGCCCTCGCCGAGACCATCGTCCGTCTGCACCGTAGAGTAGAAGCCCTGATGGTCATGCCCGAGACTCAGGTCATGCTCCAAACGGCAGACATGTCCCTCAACCTCGACGGCGACACCACCGCCATGGCCGTCGCAGCCGCAACGGATGCCATGTCCACCGACAACATGGCCCTGGACGTCAACATGACAGGCGTGGCATCCGACCTAGGTCTAGGATCTGCCAACGGCGGCGGTAATCTGGATACGTCAGGTGGTGATAACGACATGTTCAATTTCGGATCGCAGGGAATGGAGACTTTTGACACGCAGGGCATGGAGACGTTTGATGCACAAGACATGGACGAGTTCGACTGGGCTAGTATGGATGCTATGTGAGGAGGGTAAATGGTGCCTTATTTCCCGTGGGTAGATCTATTCGTTTTGGGGGAGTTTTGTTTAGAACCTTTATGGAGTAAAGGCGTTTTCTTTTTACGGCGTTAATGATATGGGAAGACAAATTAGTCGGGCTGTTGATGGGTTTGGAGTGTAGATACCGAATATCAGGTTGTAGTTGAGCATAACATAACCCATATTATTCTTTAGACTTCTTGACTTGGTCAAAATGGGCTTTGCTAAACAATACTAACCATGAAGAAATACAGAGAACGACAGACACAGACACATGTGTTATAAATATACCTATGGTGCATCCCATGAGCATTCGTCATGACCTACACTCATCAACTATACTAATACTTGTATGCCTATCCTTCCGTACGCGATAGACAAAGGCTCCCAAACGATGCCAATACAACGTCTCACGTCTCAAATGTATATAGTCCGGCCCCCCTCCGTGACCGCATCTTCATTCGTCCCCTATAAAACAAACGCCTGTGCTTCGCAACGAGGTCTATAGCATGCCTCAATCATCATATCCCGGTATAGATGCTCATGCTGGATGATATCAAGTCCTCACCGAGTCCTGTATATACCCATCATTTTGATTTGCGATACACGTGTTATGCAGAGCTGACTGGCTAGTTCCTCATGGATTGCCCCTTTATCGAAGGAAGAGATCACCAATGCCGTTTCTTACCGACCTTGTTCGGTCCGCATGATCGAGACCGAGATAATCATCGTCTGTCTGTGCAAAGTTTGCCAGTTCGTCATCTACAAGCAATTAGTTAGTCGTCAAAGGCCAATCGCATTTCGTTTTGGACCCTGCATACCATCATTGAGATACTGAGGCTTGGAGAAATTAGATCGTCGCACAACTGCGAACTTGATCTTTTCAAAACTCTTGCCCTTGATGCCTGTTCGCTTCTCGAGTCGCTTCTTCGTTTCTGAAAACTTCTCGAACTGGTCGATTCTGTTAGCATCTTCTACTACATCGATGTGGTACAACTGTCAACTCACATCCTTGACCAAGAACTTGAAAGGCACACCATGCACTCGGCTGACGTCGTTCTGGAAATGGAAGACCTGGATATAGCGCCCGTCTTCCGCCGTCTTCTCTTCTGCGGGTATACGCTCGGCGTAGATTTGTGCGTATTCGTTCAGGTTCATTACGGGATGATCCCGAGGAGGTTCGCGGTAGAATCTGCTGGAGCTGGTCTCATAAACCCGGATGGCGCCACCCTCAGCCTCGGTCGAGATCTGCGCCTTCTTGACCAGCGCTTCAACAAGATCGTCGATCGTTCCTGTCTTGGGTACCAGAAGGTCATATTGGTCCTGTCATATGGTTAGGGTTGTCTTGTCTCGTGCTTATTCTGCAGATACTAACCTCTTTTGTGATACCCTCGCTGAGCCATGTCAACTTAATGCTTTTCTTGGTGTCCAATTCGCTCAAGCTCATCTCGAGTACCTCGAAGTAGAATGCATCATTTCGTTGGCTAGAGTTCAGCGACGTAGAGCCCATGGGATTCAAGATCTGCCGCAGGGTCGGGTTTGCGCCTCGCCTTACAGGTGTCTTGGGATTCTGGGTTGAAGCATTCACGGTCCAGAAGCGGATGTGTGTGGGATCGACCTTGAGGTGCGCCCCAACGCGCTCCGACAGCATATCGTAGGTAATCTTAGAATTAAGCATGAGCTCAAACGGAGGATACTGCGTCTGATCACAACGCGTAGGATGGGGGTGGAACTTGACAGTCCTCCTATGTTCCAGGAAGTCATAGTACTCGCGGGCATCGTCAAAACGGTCTAGATTGTTGATGCTGAGGCTTTGTTAGCTGCTGACCTTGTGGCTACTAAAGTCGAAAATGGGATAAATACCTTGATTTGTCTCCAGAGCGCTGTTCCTGGCTGGACTTTCTGTCGGGGGTCCGCTGGAAGCAGACAATGTCTCCGTCTTGTAGCTCTGCAACTTTGAGAGACTGCTTAAGCTTCATAGATTCGATCATAGACGGTTTGATTTCCTGATACATGTTAGAAACCGATGACCTTCTGACGTCCTATCTCCTGTGAGTTAAACTTACCTCCCAGAGCAGGAGACTTGGCTTGTCTGTCCAACCCATCTTTGCATGAATCAATGGCACCAACTCCTCAACTTTCTTCTCTTTGGAAATGTACACGTGACCGACACCCCTCAGACTCTGGCTCTCGTCGTCAAAATACTTCAATAGAAGCAAGATGATGTCGTTCTTGACAACCATACCATTTGGCTGGCTCTGGTACGAGGGCCAGATCGGCTCACCGTCGGCATCACATTCTTCAGCCACTTCAGCCCACACCCGGAGGTTAGTATCGCGCTGCGCAGCTGATCGACTGAATGTCTCCTCCACGGTAAGTCTAAGATCCATGATCGGCATATCAGGACGAATCGTCTTGTTTTGACGATTGACCATGAGCCACAGTCGAACCTTGCGCGGATCTTCGCCCATATCCTTAGCAACCTGCGCAACGAACTCCTCCATGGTCATGGCACGTCGAATGCGATAGGATTTCGGAGCGGATGGGTCAGTTTCGGGATCGGCATCGAACTGACAGAGATCTGTACCAGAGTAGTGGCTGAATGTCTCGTCCGTGATGACCTTGGCCATCATGTAGAGGTGGGCCTCTCTCTGCTCCTTTCGTCGTGCTTCACGCAGCGCTGTCTCTTCGTCGATTTGTTGTTCTGAGATTGGGCTATTAGAGGGCTACACATGGGGTGAGGGGAAACGACAAAAAAACTTACGTAGATGCCTAGGGATATCGTCCTTGGTGACTGGAGTAAGGATTTTGTCCAGTCGCGACTGACGGATGTACACCAGCATGTACGCACTATTTTGGCGGACTATGGGTGTCTTCTTCTGTATAGACGTGCGGGCCAATCCGCTCGTGGTTCGGTACTCACCACCAAAGTTATCCTCTAGAACCTCGCGCATGGTGGCCTTGGTGACTCTATCATCGTCGTACTTGTAGAACCAACCATCCTTGTTGGGCTTTAGGAACGCGTAATAGTGGCCAGCGTTAAGGTCTCCACTGTGTACCAAAACACCATGCAGCTGATAAGTCCAGGACTGAGACTTGTCTGCATCGTCTGACAGGTACGGTGCGGCGTCGAACGTTTCTGGGAATTCGTATCGATCGTTGATCTTCATCATCATGTCTCGCTGGATATCGTATTCGAAACGCTTCAGTTGTAGGTGTAGGACATCGGGGAAGCTGTTGAAGATAACGCCCTTGTTGGCGTCTTGGAGCTTGTGCTCATCACCAGCAAAGTACTGGTTCTCCCCATCCATCTTTTCAACCTGAATGTAATCCTGGAAACTCTCGAGCAGATTCTTGTTGCCACTGACATTGAGCTGAATATCCCAAAAGTCCTCAATGCGGCTCGATTCGTAGTCAACGTTGATACAAGAGATGTACGTCTTGATCTTCCCGCTGAACATTTCCGGCAAGACGTTCTCAGCCTTAGTGCCCTTCATCTTCTCTTCCATTCTCTCCATAAGTTTACGGGACAGTTCTTGGACATCTTGCTGCTCAAAGATGTGGCGAGTCTCCCAACCAAATGACTTTGTGAGTTCGCTCGTCGAGACAGCCTGTTCCGAGGTTTGTAGCTGATAGAAGAGTCGTTGCAGAGTGTAAGCGCTGTTATTCATACTCGGATCGTTCTCAGTGGGGATTTCATAGATGGCCTGCACTCATCAGCAATAGTTTTCCAAAGCAGCGTTGTACAAAATACCTTGCGGAAGGCGTTGGTAAAATAGAGCGACTGTAAAAGGGAGTTTAAATAGCAAGTGGCGCCCTGGTTCTTGAGACCGACGTAGCCGGTCTCTTTCTTGGAGTCGTAGTTGGCAAAGTTATGCCACAAGACACCCGTCTCGTCTTCGACGACGCGAACATAAGCGGTAATATTGGCTGTGTCGTTTTCCACCAGAGGTCGATTGGAATCATCCCAGGGCACATTGAACATGCGGCGGTGTTCGACAAATCTCGTAAATCCCCAGTCGCCCTCATCTTTCGTAAAGCGGTGATGAGCTGTGTGATGGACATATAATCTCGGATCGTTGGGGTTCCACATGACAAGAGAGAACTGGACGCAGCAGCTCCAATTCTCGGGTATAGCATCGGGCTCGAATCCATGTTCTAGGTAAATGGAGGCCTGGTCGACATTATTGCCGTGGGGAAATAATAGGATGCGCCTGAAAAAAAAGCGAAGCATTAGTATAATCAACACTAGTAGTACGAAGTGAGGGGCAACACACCATGGGAATCCGTTGGCCTGGAAGATAGGACCGCGCTCTCTCTTCTCAAGGTTGCGCCAGTCCTCAACAAGCCAGGTACTGTGCCATGTACCAACGATCTTGGGTTCATCCAAAAGGGGAGGGAGACAAAGCTCCTGCATAGCCTCATCTGCATAACGACGTCAATCAGTGTCCGTAATTCCAAGGAATCGTCAAGCATAGGATCATAGCCACAGAAGACTGCCCGGTATGGTCGCGGGTGAGTGAAGTATATTATGTGGCGCAATAATATAAGTGCTGGACGATCGTGGAGAGGTAATACGCACAGTCATCGGCTTTGGGAAGATCTTGAAGCTGGTCGGTTTCGCCTTGCTCTGGATTTATAATCGCGACAGGGTCTCTGTCCGGCTCGTTGGCGACACCAACGAAATCGTCGGTGTCCATGACCATATCGTTTGGGGAGTTGATGTCGTGGCCCTAGAATTGGGAAAGGAAGGTCAGCATACATTTCGACAAGCATGACTCGACTATCCGTGACAAAAATAATGCATGATGCTGGGCACGGAGGTATGGGATAACGCATGTGAAGGCGGGGAGGGGCAGTGGCAGCGATGGCCATGGCGATGATGGCATTAGTTACGAAGCTCATGAGATCCGTTGAGGGAAAAAAATAAAGCTGTGTGTGGTACATATCGTCGTCGGCCGAAGCAAGTGCAATAATAGAATATGCAGGAAGCCAGGTGGAGCAATGGCGGTGATCTGAACAGCAAGTATCCGGAGTTCGAAACCCTGAGCATAGACAATCCAGGTCTTCGCACACGGCTGCACGATAGGATGGGGAAGATTGAGAGGCAATGAAGCATACCATAGTACAACAGTCAGCCGACTAAAGCGGCAGATCAAGGTAACGCGATGCAAGCTGAGGATGATGCAGAAGTATGATGGAGGGTCTAAGAAACCTCGGATCGAGAATAGCCTCTAGAAAACTGGATTAGTCGAGCCTGAGCCAGACAAGGAAGGGCGCGGATAGGACGTGGCGATAATAGCGGGTGTCTCGGTAGCGACAACAACGGGCACAGCCTCGAGAAGAGTGTATGGGGAAATTGAAGGGCTAGCTAAGGTAGGTATGTAGTGTGTGGGAGAACTCAGAGTAAGAGAAGAGAAGAGAAGATCAAGAGCTGAAGCAAAAAGCGAGGTGTGGTTGTGTCAGGATAGTGGGAACAGAAGAGTTGATGCTGGGTACGTAGTGGTTGCAGTTAGCCCCCAATACTGACACTGACTGAGCCACCTGTGGAAGGCAACTACCTAGGCCAGGTAGAGTACCAGCGACTACCTTGGTAGGATCGAACGAATGAAGGATGATAGAGTAGGTAAGTAGGTAAGTAGGTAAGGTAGGCAGGCAATTTGGGATATCAGGCAGTTGTATCTACTAGGTAGTAGTTATTGTGATCGGTAGAGGATTTCTTATGTTTAGGAAGGAGGTAGGCGATGACGAAAAAGTGAGGAAGTGGGATGAGAAAGCACGTGGAAACCAAGGGACAAGAAACAAACTTAACATGCAAATGGAACATACCTTCTTTGTTGATGGATGACTTTATGAGAGGATCTGGAAAAATATGTAGAAATGTCGATACGGGAGATGTATAGGGGAGAGTGAATGTGAAGTATGGAGAAACACAACGACTGACACCCAGAGAAGACTTTGACCTGAATTCTCTGAATTTTCTCAACCGACAGGATCCCCAGTCCTGGATGGTAGGTGAAGAAGATGAATGTGAGTGTCAAAGTTGGGAGACTGATTTGAGTGGGCGGAGAATAATGAGAGTAGAGGAAAGAGACACAGTAAGAGGTAGAGAAGGGAGACAATGAATGAGCATTGAAACCTAAGCCTAGGTCCAATCCAATGGGAAGAAACAACTTCAAGTGTGAGGGGGGAAGGAGTTTTGTTGTGGAAGCAGTACAAGGATTACGATTGTGATTGCATTAGTGGGATACTTGTCAAAGTTGAGAAAAGTCCGCTTTCCTACAAGTACTCAGCTATCATATCCTCATCCCACGCAAAGAGCGTCATCAGGTCACCCCGCCGTCAATGACGTTACTAAACCTGGTATTGTTTCTTTGCCATAACTTATGCGTTCCAAGTAACAGGGAGCATTCAGCTATGAATTACCGGGAAGCTGTAACATACAGCATTATGAGGCTAACTGCCTGCCATCTTACATTGCAGCCTGTCAGAAATACCGTTTTTAGTCCAGAAAGATAGTATGAAACATCGACAGAGGACAGCAGCAATACATTCAAGAACAGCTTGCCATCTATTGAGTTACCTGGGAATTCTGATGTGGTGATGCTCAAAAGCTGGCTCTCGATACATTCACACTCGCATTCATACCCGTGCCACTATAATTTTCGAGCGATGGTGAATTGTATTTATTTAAGACGGTCCAAAGGTTACACGGAGCTTGCAGCAAGGGTAGCTTGGAAAGTGAATCCACTTCACCTCCAAAGGAAGAAAATACCCGTAGAGCATGGACAGCTCCCACAGTTCAGCCAGCAACCAGAGCTTGGCCTATGAAGCAAAGCATAGTCACGTACACGCACGAAAATGACAGGACAATGAAGTATATGAACTGCCCGATTAAGCTACGATGTTTTATAATCTCTTAGTCCTATGTAATCACTAACTGATATATATATATATATATCTCAAACCTGTCGCAATTGAAAATGCAAGAGCTCAGATCAATCACAGTCGAAAGCAGCTTCATACATGAAGCATGGTATGGCCTACCTTAGTACCAGTAGGTACGTAGTGTCTACACCATCACCTTAGTACCTAGCTTGGCTGCTGGTACGCCGTTCGGCAGTCGCTAATACAAGCGTCCATCATGTACCTGCAGCACTCTAAATACCTTCTCCGTTAGTACCTATAGCAACTTCCTTAGCGGCCCAGCGGCCGGTATCGCCTGAATGTGGGGTAAGAATCCAGGCCGAGTCACAGATTCTTCGGAGGGAAGGAGCATATTTCCAAGCTTGGTTTTCTGCTGCTGATCGCCCCGAGACGGTTGCATATGCATGAGGTGCTTCCCATCCCCCAAGGCCCAAGACCAGGACCTTCGCTGCTCTGGACCCTTCATTTATCCCCCTCTTCTTCCCTCGCAATCCCAAAATCTTCTTTCTGCCTTACACCCTTTCTGTAATCAATATTGCAACCTCTGTACGCAAAAGCCACCAGGGCTACGTCGCTGCTTTCGCATGCGACAACTGACGATATGCCATTCACTGTCCTGCGACATACCACCAGGCCATGTAGATTGATACCTCGTACCCTTCTCTTCGCCGCTCCTACAGCCATCCATAACTCCCCCAGTTCCAAGTTACAAACGCGACGTTCAAGTACGCAACCATGGCGTCCTGTTTCTATCCTAGATGAGTATGTTTGCGTCCCCCCACCAGCTTTTCAACCGTCTCTGTTAGCTTCAAGCTCCAACTAACTCATGATACTTGCCTAGATGGGTTGCCAAAGAAGCTCGCCCCATCAGCCTCCGACAGCTCATGGTTTTTGGTCGTTCCCTCACAGAGTCTCGTCTGATCAGCTCCGCAAACTATGTCCGCACCGAACTGCCAACGAGGTGAGCGCCGATGTTCGGACATATGCACCGAAGCAGTACCACTGATACCCTTCGACTTATAGACTTGCCCATCGTATCCGTGACATGCAGCGCCTGCCCTATGTCGTCGTTACAAATCCTCACATCAAAGACGTCTATAACTTATACTATAATGCCTTCGACACCTTTCGAAAAACTAAGGAGATCAAGACATTGGAGGACAATGACAAGCTGTGCGAGCTGATCGAGAAGAACCTCAAGAGCCACTTAACAGTCATTCCCAAATTGGCCATGGGTATTCTCGAGTGCGGAGGGCTCATGAATCCTAACGACTTAGACAACTTCATGAACACCATCCTAAAATCCGTACGTTCCTCATTTTGAAGCCAGTATATGTCCTGGAGCTCTAATTTGAACCAGCGCATGTCTCGCCGTGTGATAGCCGAACAGCACCTCTCCCTCACAGAAGCCTTCAAATCCCCGAATTACTCCCCCGGCGCCAAACTCACCGAGTCCGAATTCATTGGCGAAATCTTCATCAAATGTTTCGCCAAGGACGTTATCGAACGCTGCGCCAAAGCCGTGACGACCCTCGCCCGCACCACAAATGGCTCCAATGTCCAGGTCCCCGAGATCAAAGTATATGGCCACCTCGACGCATCATTTCCTTTCATTCTTAGCCATCTGGAGTACATCGTCGGCGAACTGCTACGTAACTCGGTTCAGGCTGTTATCGACCGCCACCAGAAGCTACACCCTAACCCAGACGATGTGAAACCTCCACCCATCGAGGTCACCATCTGCGAAGCTCAACAGCATGTCATAATCCGCATATGTGATCGCGGCGGTGGTATTCCCCGTGCCGAACTACCGTATCTTTGGTCTTTTAGCAAAGGACCTCAGAGCCAGAAACGTCTGGAGAACCTCGGCCAAGTACCCAAGATGGCTGCTACGCTACAAGAACTTCACGTTGACGACCATGATGCCCGCGCTGAACTCAAAGGTCCTCCATATGAAAGTTCCCTGGCTTCTCTTACTAGTCGTCCGCCCAATCTGCGCCTGGGAATGGGACTACCTCTGAGCCGCGTGTACGCCGAGTATTGGGCCGGAAGTCTAGAGCTTCACAGTCTAGAGGGTTATGGTGTCGACGCTTTCCTGCAAATTTCACGGCTCGGCAACAAGAACGAACAGCTCACAACACGGGCTAGCATGGATGCTGTATGAGACGATTTGAGCACATGTTCCATGACCTGGGAGGTGCTTACTAGTGGAATTTCAACGACACTTATACGGCTGGATATAGCAGGCCCAAGGGCATGGGCTGATTGATGTCCAGCATGCACCGGAGGTATGGTTACTGGGTTTGAGCACGGAGTTCTTGTGCGTTACTGTTACTTTTGTCCTTTTCACTGTTATTTCTACTCGTGGGGTTTGGGAGCAATCGGCATTGGGTATTGGCAGGTTTTGATTAGTCCAGCCTGGGATCATCACTCATGTATACATCATATACACAGACGTACACACACAAACGAAATGAACAATCTTGTGTCCGAATTATTATAAAGCTTGGTATCATGAAAGGGGTTGCGGCTGAATTACATGGGTAGAGAGACTAAAGAAGTTTGCCCAACTGACATGATGAAGAAGGGCTCTAATAAAACGGTGCAAATAATAAAGAAAAGGGGCAAAAAGGCGAAAGACTATCAAAAGGCTCTTCTCTCCGTTACCTTCCAAAAAAGAGTGGTGCAGGGCATGTCCATACATGGTGATGTGAGCCTCAACTTTTGCGCGAGGCAAGCAGAGGCAAAGGGGGAATAAAACGAAATGGCAACAGAAATCATTACTGCTTCAGTCAACGCCGCGGCCATTAACGGCCACCCCAACAGGACGATTCCATCGTTATCTTCTTCAAGAAAGAGAGAACTGATGGGCGCTCGTGTAACCATAGTGTCTGTTTCCTCCTCCCATCATCCAGTAGTGGTGCTTTTCAACGCTACACATCTTTGTTTTTGTCTTCAGACTCCAAACCTCAAAACGAAGCCACGCGTAGAAAAAAAGGCCAATACCCAACTCCAGTCACGTACGCTCGTGGTATCCATCCAAGATGGCTTAACGACGGCCGTGGCTGCGGACAGCGCTGCCCTGCATGGCCTCGAGCTCGGTCTCGAGCTGCTTGATCTGGGCATGAGTCTGCTCGAGATCCTTGTTGAGGCGGTCGCGCTCCGAGATGAGCTTCTGCTCCCATTGTCGGAATCGCTGTTCCTCGATCTTGACCTGCTCGGTGAAACGCTTTCGAAGCGTCTCCTCCTCCTCCTTGAACTTGGGGTTGTCGAGCTTTCTGGGACGGGCCTCGCCGAACTTTCGTGTCTCCATCTGCTGGGCACGGTAAGCCTCGTAGTGCAACTCCTCGGTGGTGTGGATAAGGTCGAGCATGTGGGTTCGAATCAGGATGGATCGGAGCTTCTTGAAGTCGCAGTGGTCCTCGTTCTCAACCTCAGCAACGCCCCAAGAGTACTGACGACCCTTGACGATGCGTCCATCGCCAGTCTTAACATCCTTCTCAGAACCGATGACAGCGAAGGGAATGGCGTTCATCAGGCTGCGGGCGTGCTGAGCGGCAGCTTCGTCGTCCTCCTCAATTGGGGGCTGGTAGATCTTGATGTTCTGGGCCTCAATGACAGAGGTGATCTGAAACTATGTTAGATCACAGCACATCCCATCCCTTGTCCTGCACTACTTACACGCTGCTTGAACTTGGCAAGATCGGAGGGGCTCAGGGTATCGGCCTTGGCGATGACGGGAATCAGGTTGACGCGCGAGCAGAGACGCTTCATAACCTCAATGTCGAGAGGCTTGAGAGTGTGACCGGTAGGACGGATGAAGTAGAGACAAGCATGGACACGGAGATCGATCTTGTCCTGACGACGGGGCTGCTGCTCCTGAAGCATGTAGGACTCGTGCTGGTCGTCGAGGAACTCGATAATGGGCATCCAAGAGTCGCGGTTGTTGACATAGTCGCCGAAACCGGGAGTGTCGATAACGGTCAATCGGACTGAGGATAGATTGTTAGCTGATATTAGGGGGAAAAGTGGTCTGGAGACAACTAACCCTTGAAGAACTTCTCCTCAAGCTCGGCCTTGGTAATCTCAATCTCGACGGTCTTGTCGACCTGCTTCTGGTGGCGGCGCTTGTGGTCGGCGTAGTTCTTGATGGTGGTGGAGAAGAGGGTGTTGATGAAGGTGGTCTTTCCAAGGCCAGACTCGCCAGCAACCTGTGCGAAATCATGTTAGTTATACCGAAACGAAGGACACCTCATAGAGCGAGCTGATGCAAAGTATCACATCATCCTACAGATAGTAAACAAACATACCATTATGGTAAAGCCAGCACCACGCTTGGCAACAATCTTGTGTCGCTGGTTAGGCAGATTGGCAATGCCAATCTGGGAGGCATTGTCAGCAGCTGCGGAAGCCATCTTGTCGAGGATATTCAATCGAGAAGGTTGATAGCAAGAATAAGTGATTTGACAGGCTCAATCAAGCAGACAGAGACAACGCAAGTTTTATTTGAAAAGGCGGCCGACTAAATCGTTGCGATGGAGGTCGAATGAGCGAAGGTGGAGGTTTGGGGAGAGCTCGTGCTTCAGGGGAACGAATTTCCTGCCCTTTCCCTTTCTTCCTCTAGGGATCGAGGTTGGCTTTAGGGGGTCGTCTACCAGGTACTAACTTTTGGTTGGCTGCTGGCAAACGCGGACGCGGACCGTGAGTGGACGGTGCTGGCAGATGGGTCGCTAGTGGACACGGGGCAGACAAGGGAAGGTGCCAACCGTACGCCAAAGTTCAACGACAAGGGGGTTCCTGCCTCCGTTCCAGAGAATGGCGGCCGTTTGTCAAGGGATGACAAGAGCGGTGGAAGATGGGCCCGTATTTTTGAGAATCTCTAAACCAATGATGCTACAGGAACGACCAAGCAGCCACAGCAGCCACTCACTCCTGGGTTTGCATTAGAAGCAAATGGTACCTGAGCGGTATTGAGCCTCTCATCGGAATAAATCTAAGCCGACTGCCGTCTAAAAAGCCATTCCACCAGAGAGCAGGGAAAATTATTTCTTGGGTCTTATCGATAAGGATTGAGTCGAACTTTTTTGGTCGGCTTTGCGCGACACTGCAGAATAGCTTAACAGTATCATGGCCGTTGCCTGCCGACAATAATGAAGACCGACTTCAAGGTAAGTCGGGCCATTGCCGCTTAATTGAGACGTTTATCTCTGTACTGACTCTATATTTGATAGTTCTCGAACTTGCTGGGCACTGTCTACTGCCAGGGCAACCTGCTCTACAGCCCTGACGGCACTCGTCTCTACTCGCCTGTTGGCAATAGAGTCACAGTATTTAATCTGGTAGAGTATGTAACCCAGCTGTTGCTGGCAGTCACGCCTTTTGCGATGAGTAACGTGTGGCTAACTTGTCGCTCTGCAGGAACAAATCATACACTCTTCCATTTGCGCATCGCAAAAACATCGCCCGTATCGGACTTACACCCCGCGGCAACATCTTGCTCTCAATCGACGAAGATGGTCACTCTATTCTGACAAACGTTCATCGACGCATTCCCATTTATCACTTTTCCTTCCGCGCACCAGCTACAGCCCTCGCCTTCTCTCCCTCCGGACGCCATTTCGCTGTCGGTCTGGGCCGAAAAATCGAGGTCTGGCATGTTCCCTCGACTCCCGACGCCGCCGCTGAAGGCGAACTGGAATTCGCTCCCTTTGTGCGATATCATACACACACTGGCCATTTCGATACCGTGAATCACATTGAGTGGTCCAGCGATTCGCGATTCTTCCTGACGGCTTCGAAGGATTTGACGGCAAGGATATGGAGTTTGCAGCCCGAGGAAGGGTTCACTCCTACTGTACTGTCCGGTCACAAGCAGGCTGTCATTGGCGCTTGGTTCTCCGAGGATCAGGAAAAGATTTATACCGTTAGCAAAGATGGTGCCGTGTTCGATTGGCAGTATGTCAAACCCATCAATCGCGTTGCCGAGGACGACAAGATGGACGAGGACGATGACTCAGATATGCGATGGAGAATTGTACAACGCCATTACTTCATGCAAGGGAGTGCTCACATCCGATGCGCAGCTTTCCATCCGGAGACTAATCTGCTCGTTGCTGGTTTCTCAAACGGTCTGTTCGGGCTGTACGAGATGCCTGACTTCAACATGATCCACAAACTCAGCATCTCCCAGAACGACATCGACTTTGTCACAATCAATAAGAGTGGAGAGTGGTTGGCCTTTGGGGCTTCCAAGTTGGGCCAGCTTCTTGTCTGGGAGTGGCAGTCAGAGTCATACATCCTCAAGCAGCAGGGTCACTTCGACTCGATGAACTCACTCGTCTACTCTCCAGACGGTCAGCGAATCATCACCACTGCTGACGACGGCAAGATCAAAGTATGGGATATTCAATCTGGATTCTGTATCGTTACTTTTACAGAACATACTAGCGGCGTCACCGCTTGCGAGTTTGCCAAGAAGGGCAACGTTCTCTTCACTTCCAGTCTTGACGGCTCTATCCGAGCCTGGGATCTCATCAGATATCGAAACTTCCGAACATTCACAGCCCCAACGAGGTTATCATTCTCATGCATGGCAGTCGATCCAAGCGGTGAGGTTGTAGCGGCAGGTTCATTAGACTCTTTCGACATTCACATATGGTCTGTCCAGACAGGTCAGCTCCTTGATCAGTTGTCGGGCCACGAAGGTCCTGTCTCGTCATTGGCATTTGCGCCAAACGGATCTTCCCTCGTCAGTGGTTCCTGGGATCGAACTGCTCGTATCTGGTCCATCTTCAACCGAACTCAAACAAGCGAGCCTCTTCAGCTCCAGGCCGATGTACTCGATATGGCTATTCGACCAGACTCGCTACAGCTGGCTATCTCAACTCTTGATGGACAGCTCACGTTCTGGTCAATGACGGACGCAGAGCAGGTTTCTGGAGTTGATGGCAGAAGGGACGTCTCGGGCGGCCGTAAACTCACGGACAGGAGAACAGCAGCCAACGTCTCCGGTACAAAGAGTTTCAATACCATCCGCTACAGCACTGATGGCAGCTGTCTTTTGGCCGGTGGCAACAGCAAGTACATCTGTCTCTACTCGGTTACCACCATGGTTCTCCTCAAGAAGTTCACCGTCAGTGTGAACCTTTCCCTTTCAGGAACACAGGAATTCCTCAACAGCAAGCTCCTTACCGAGGCCGGTCCTGCAGGCGACCTGGACGACCAAGAAGCTTCAGATCGAGAAGACCGCATTGACAGTTCTCTCCCTGGATCAAAACGTGGAGGCGACCCCTCAGCGAGGAAGAAGCATCCCGAGGTCCGCGTCACCGGCATCGGTTTCTCACCTACCGGTACAGCCTTTTGCGCTGCCTCGACTGAAGGCCTCTTGATCTACAGTCTAGACCAGGATATCCAGTTCGATCCGTTTGATCTCAACATGGAAATCACACCTGCGTCCACCCTCGCTGTTCTCGAGACAGAGCGTGACTATCTCAAAGCCATCGTCATGGCATTCCGTCTCAACGAAGCTGGTCTCATCAAGCGTGTCTTCCTAGCCATCCCCGCTCCTGAAGTTGCTCTTGTCGTTGCTGGACTCCCAACTGTCTACGTTTCTCGGCTACTCCGTTTCGTCGCCGCTCAGACAGAAGAGTCTCCTCACGTTGAGTTCTGCCTCTTGTGGATCAAGGCCATTGTCGACAAGCACGGCGCATGGCTCTCTGCGAACAGAGCAAAGGCCGATGTTGAGTTGCGCGTTGTTGCGCGTGCCGTGGCAAAGATGAGAGATGAGATTAGGCGACTTGCTGATGAGAATGTGTACATGGTTGATTATCTATTGGGACAGGCCCAGGGCAAGAGCGGGAAGAAGGATACAAAAGCGTTGGATGGATCTGGTGGTAAGAGTGCGGATCTGAAATTATTGGCAGCTGACGGTGATGGTGAGTCAGAGGCATCTGGTGACGATGAATGGATTGGATTAGATTAGAACAGATAAGATGGGCAAGCAAAATTCATAATACCCAAGTATCATCCCACGTTCCCTTTTCGTTACTTCTGTAAAAAAATAAATGGCATATACAGAATAGTTCAAAGCTTCACCCCATTCGCCTTTGGAATGTCGTCCCAAGCCTGGTCAAACCCCGCTGCTCTCACCCACAAAGTCTCGGCATTCTCGTTTGCCTCCGCGAGGACATAAAGGGCTTTCAACCACTCATCGTTACCCTTTATCCTGATCCATTCCCTATCCTCGTATGGCTCCGAGGCTCGCTGGATCAATACCAATGCCCTGGCAAGTTTGATGGTGTGGCCATCGTCGAGGATGCGATGAATACGTGGAAAGAGCTCTTCCGGCTTCTTCACCAGCTTGGGGGAATCTTTAGGAGTGTAGTTGTGGAACGGTCCCAGATTCAAAGGTGCACAGCCGCGTGCTGCATACTCCAGCAAGTCCATCCGGATCTTGTATTCTAAAAGTCTGGCTTTAGTTGAAGCAGGGACCCAGGATTGTTTCAGGAGATTAAGAAAGAAAGGGACACTGGTAACATGATGCCTAAACACAGTTAGTCTCTGCCTCTAAGCATTGGGATGGTCACTTACATGAGGAAGAAGTCAAACTTGGGGATATGAGGAGGATGGAACGCCGCCGCGATAGCGACAAATGCAGAGGTGTGGGACATCTCAACCGTTCTCTCCTCGATTTCATCCTCGTTTATCCTTACGCGAGCAGCCAGGTTGACAATCTCATCAAACCCACGCACCAGCACACCATCAAATATCCGCTGCTCATCCTCCCAACGAGCACTTGTCCTAAGCTTCTCATTCTTGTTGAGATCATCAAAGAGGCCGAGAATGTTGGTCATTTTGGGCGGCGCTGATGAAGAAGAAGCCGCTTCAGCCGCTTGAGTAAGGAACATGTCCAGCTTGTCTTCATGAACAGCAATCTGCGCCAAAGCTGTGGCCACCAGCTCAGGTTGCTCCCATTCCATGGCGTAAAGAAGTTGGATCAGGGGATGAAGTAGACCACCGAATAGACGACTCTGCATGTTACGACCTCGAGCATCGTCTTTGAAGACATACTCGCTTATAACCTTCTGCCAACCAACTCTGTCAATCTCTCGTTGGAAGAAGCGAAAGAACGTAGCATAGTTTCGTCCTTTGCCTACATAGCCCGTCCAATCTTGTCCATGCTGAAGATCTTCGACGATATCTTCCTTTGGCGATATGGCCTTGAGTTGGTAGCCTGCATTGCTGTCGTAGGCGTCCTGAAGGACCTCTGTCGAAGCACCAGTGCCGTAGAGTGTGAGAAGATGGTGGATGATCTGTATATTGTTAGTTGCTATGTAGAATCGTACGTGATTGTAACGTACATGATCATGAAAGCCAGAGGCATTGAAGAAGACGTGGTGTTTCTGTAACTGATTAATATGCTGGACACTCAGGAATTTGGTACGGACGACGTACATCGATATCCTTCTGAAGCAATTCTGAGACCTTTGTAGCCTCATTCTCCCCCAGAGTCAACCCCAATAGACCAGAGTCTTGTGGTCGAATGTTGATATTGAAGGGCGATGACATGGTATTTAGACTAAGCCTCGTGATTCTGTTTGTGAGTAATGAAGTTGTGAATTTTGTTTGTCTGGGACAAAATCTCAAGGCTCGGGCTGCCAACATTAGTTGCTATTCAGTGTGGACGTATTAGATATTAAGTAGGTAGTATCCTGGTGCTTTGAGGGTGGTACGGTATGGTAGTAAAAGTACAACACATGCATTCATAAGGAAACACTTGTCATTCAATGGACAGAGCGACATCTCATTTTAGTTATCTCGTCATCATAATATGTGGTGCTGACAAATAACAACGATTAACTGGTCCTGCTCGCACTTCTACCCACCCCGAGTAGTCCGAAGCAATGGACAAGGTCATGCTGAAAATGTGTCATGATGGGAAGGTAGTCAGTCAGTCAGTCGTCTTGTCCCATTCGGCTCTTGCTCTGCCGGACTACCCCAGATATTTCTAGGGTATCGGTGACATCACAGGCGTGTTCTAAGGTTCTGAGGTGTGCACTAGCAGGTGGCTCCTTCCAAATCAGTAATGAGTGGGTGTTGGCGACAAGTGTGTTGAAAATGAAAGGCTTTTCGGTACGCCTGCTTTTTGATCAGATAACTTTAGATGAACGTTACCACAATGAAGTGAGTTGTGTGTTGTGAATATTTACAACTGTTGCCTCCTTTTTAATCATGTCAACATTCATAACTCATTAACCTTAAATAGCAGACACGGGTTTCAAATTACTGGTAGGCAATGCTACTTATTTAAGTAGCCATTGGAGTAGATTCTTTTACTACCCAATTATTATGTACTCTATATTTCATGTTTGATAACTAGAGTCTCTTCCATCCTGACACCGTCTATTTTTAACCAAGGGAATCAAATTCTTTTTGTCATCATCATCGCATCAAGACCAAGATCCAATATTTAGGCCTTGCGCTTCTTGTTGGCGGGGCTGTCCTCGTCCTCGTCCTCGTCCATCTCGTCACCAGACTGGAACTCGATGTCGCTCATATCATCAACATCCTGGGCATTAGCTATCAAGGCGGTTAGCTCATGTCATTTGGACGCCTCGAAAGGATCCCGGAACAGGATTCTTGCAATGGGTCAAACTTACTGAAGTACTTAATGGCACCGGGCCAGAGATCCTCAGAAATGCAGACAGCAACGTCGTCGGCAGTGGGGAAGACCTCAAGCTCGTACTCGTCCTCATCGTCGTCCTCATCATCGTCGTCATCGTCATCGTCGACCTCCTTGCCTTCCTTACGAAGCTTGCGCTTCTCCTCGGCAATCTTGGTGGCCTCCTTGTGCTCCTCGACGCTGATCTTACGGCCACGGAAACCGAACCAGGCGAAGAAGCTGACACCACCAAGACCGGTCTCCTCGATGAGAGCCAAGAGCTTCTTGGTATTCTCAGTCTCGCCAGTCTTGCCGGCCTTCTCGTCCTCCCAGACCTTCTGGACCAGATCCAACATGCCGTTGGTCAGGTCCTTGCCCTTCTTCCACTTGATGTTGACAGGCTCGCTGACGAGGCCAGCCCAACCGTCCTTGGCGTTGCGCCACCAGAACTTCTTCTCGAGGACCTTGTCCTCAAAGTACTCGTTCTCCTTGAACTCCCACTTGAAGGAGACGCTACGAGGGTCACCGTTGGGGAGCTCGAAGCGCTCGACAGTCAAGTTGACAAGAGCGTTAAGGAGGATCTCAGAGTCTTGGGGCTGGATGTACTCGTCGATCTCAGGAGGGGATTGCTCGAAAACAAGAGGCCAGAACTGGGGAATGTTCTTGATGACCTCCTGGCGCTTGGCGTAGATGTCCTTGGTAAGCTTCTCCTGCTGGCGGACTGTTTAACAATTAGCAACCGTATACGGAAGGCATGTGAAGATGTCCAATCTAGAGGACAGAGTCGGACGTGCGAGGTGTTTTGAAAGCCAAAACATTCAAAACCAGGATGGCAACTCACGAATTTCAAGCTCAACCTCCTCAAAGTCATCCTCGATGTCCTGGAGCTTCTCATAGGTGATGAGGGCCTCCTTGACCTGGGCATCGTCCATATCGCCGGTAGACATGATGATTGTATGTGAAATGGGTATAAGATGTGTAAAGAGGGTTTAGATAGATGAAGGAGGCTGAAGAATTTTGGCACGGAAGGAAATGGCAAGTCTATATAAATATTGATAAGAAAAAAAAGAAGAAAAACTTTTCCCTGAGGGGGCGACTGGAGAAGACGGTGTGTGGACGAGTTAGCTCAGCAACAAAGATCCTTTGGGTAGAGCTGGCCGAGCAAAGCATAGGTACAGTAGGATAGGACCAGCACCGACACCACCAAAACAAATTGAGCCTGAAGTGCAGACCAGAAAAAAAAAAAATTCGAGGGGCACAATTAGAATTTTTTGGTGGGGTGAAGACTGATGTCATTGGCTTATTATTGGTGCCCCTCAGGACCCTGCTTTTTTGTCCCACTTCAGTGGCAGAAAAGCAAGTGCGCTCCAGTCCACAGTTGCTCGGAGGAAAGAGCTTGCGTGAATGAAGTGATTTTTCAGTGGATAAAGCTACTCCACATAGCAGTTTAAACCAGCTTCCCCACCAAAGCTCAGGCCTACAATCCAGAAAACTTAAGCACTGTACGTGTGTGCAGGGATTGAGAATTTTGGTTCGTCAGAGTGGGAAGCAGCAACTCGGTGGGATTGTTTGCTAGGCAGCTGCAATATCAAGTATTCATTAGGCCTATGTATTGATTATTATTTTAGTGTCTAGGCTGATCAAAGTCGAGGCAGGAGCCAATGGAACTTCTTACCAAGGTCCTACTACTTGGTAGTTGCCTCAATGCTCACCTAGTAGGCAGTTTCAAAAGTCAGTACTCGGTACGTAGGTACGTAGGTACTCACCTATGTCTAGCTAGTAGCTAGGTATATGCTATATCTTGCCTGGCGACAAACGCCAGAGTAGTAGGTGGAACTACACATTTGATTACATCGACAGAACCTGGAAAGGGACAACGCTCTTCTTTAAAGCAAACACATCGCTAACGGTTATTATTCTGTTCATATCGTACTTGAACAGCTATTGTTCGCTGTTGAGTATAGCTTCATATACAATACAATGCCCTTCCTTTCGTTTGATATCCCAAGATGAATCACTGGCAGGAACGATCGTGTAAAAGTGTCAGCCAAGCAATGTTGATATCAAAATCACCTATGACAGGACCCGGATGACTTTTTTCATCTTCTTCTTTGCCCGTGACTATCAGACAAATCCCATCTCACTGTCTCTTCTTCATCTTCGTCTCCGTCTTCTTACAATTCTGTCGTTCTCACTCTTGTCTCCTCTGCAGTCATCGAATCTTCGACACACGCACCATTGCAGTGCTATCGTGCTGCTGATATCATCTTTCTGAAAACACCAACTACTTCAACTAACCAAGAGCGCATCACTCGTTCAAGTCTTTCGAACCAAGCTATCTTCATGACCAACGGCGTTGTGGCCGAGTGACTACAGCTTAGAGGATATCTAATTCAACACCCCTTGTCTAGATCAAAGAGCTCGGAAGATGAACTTTACTCAGCCTGTCGCCATTCCCGACTCAAAGGCGGTCGAAGCTGCCAACGGTAAATATCGTCACATCCCTCTCGAGGTCACTGCCTATGGTGCTATCCAGGCTATACGCACCGAGAAGATGGGAGCCAAGCGAGTCCTTCTCTGCCGTGAAGGCTCTTCCTCGGTCGGTGGACTCACTCCTACAGCTGTGGAGCTCAAGGAAGTCGGCGAAAGCGACGATTTTCACTTGCCACGCCGAGTCCTCATTCGACCACGTGCCGCTCCTCTCGAGTCTGCGTCGGGGAACATCGATGACTTTGTCTACTCAGAGCAGGAGCTCGAGACAATGCTGGACTCTATTCGCGAGCTCAAGAAAATCGGAGCGCTCAATCCGACGCGCTCTGACGGATTCGTGTTCTCGTGTCTTGCCTATGGGTTCAACAGTGAAGGTGAACGTACTCTATTTGTCAATGAAAAACAATGCCGTCTACTTGTAGCGGCTGCCAGACCTTTTGGCTGTTGCTTTGGCTGGGGCTTTGATGCCTTGGCCGATAGAGAAGACTTCAAGGAGCGCTTGCAGGATGTCAAACAGTACGGCTTCACCAGTGTCATGACCGCAGGAGGCCAGGGCTCATTCGAAGAAAACATCGACAACATTGCCGCCATCTGCCATCACCTTCCTGACGATCTTCAGCTTGTAATCAGCAAAGGTCACCCGGACCAGAAGATCTGGCATCTACGCAAGCGTATCCATAACCACAATAACCCACACTCTGTATGGATGAACGGCGAGTGTCTTCATCCAGAGGGTATTGCAGGCGAAATCATTGAACCAGATGAGGTCATGGGAATGGTCGACTTTCTCGGCCTCGAGGCGACCGACTGGAAGTCTCCATATGATATTGGCACCATTCATTATTACTAAATCTATTGCACAGCATCTTTGGAGAAGTACTCAGTGCAGTGCATTATTCATCGCAATCTTTGCAAGGGAGCTGGCGTTTTGGAATTAGGCGACCACAAGAGCTGGCCTCTTGATCACAAGCTACGAGCTACGAAGTTATGATTCAATACGATGATCATGAGTTGACTTGGAATGACACTGTACACGAACTATCTAGCAGGAAAAAGTCAACATGAAAAGCATTGGGCCTGGCATGGCAGGGGTTATCATCTAAAGGGATAGTGAGGTACCATACTTATACACTAGCTTTCATCACATCCTGAAATTCATCATGTCAAGAACTTCACTTGTCGTTTGTGATCCGTTTGCTTCACTATAAGATATCATGTAATTTTTCGAGTTTGCAATGTCTTAACTATTAACTTGAAGAAGTGTAAAAAGGTATCTCGCCGTAGACTACAACAACCAACGCTATGCTTCCCCCTGGAACATCTTTTTCTCTCTAGTATATACAACGTTCATCTCATCATGAAGAATAAACCGCCAACAACAACCTGCACATCTTTTTTTATTCAGTGCAATGTCTTACAGGTTAAGACCGCGACCGCCCTTGCCAAGACCAAGACAGTTGGCAATCTTGTAAAAGATGTCGACGTTGTTGAAAGTACCGCTGAAGGTCTCCTGGCAGGGACCCCAGGCATACACGGGGACATCGGTGAGGGAGTGGACACCCTGACCCTCGTCGGTGCCGATGGTGCCGTTGACAACGAAACCCTTGGGGGAGTCCTCGGGGTTGGCGACGTAGTCGCCGTCGTTGAGCTCAACGGCGGGAGTACGGGCACCGTTCTTGCGGACCTTGTAGTCCTCGCGGTGGTCAGGCATGGCACCGACACCGCCGGCGATGGCATATCGGGGCTCCCAGTTGACGGGGAAGTTGTGGCCTGTGCCGTACTCGAGACCGGCCTTCTTCTTGGTGTACTGGGACTCGCCAGAGGCGGCGTAGGTGCCGACGGCGCGGCGCTTGGCGCGGTCATCTTCCTGCTCCTCGAGGTACTTGGTGTCGGCGGAACCCCAGACGCTGTTTGCATGTTAGTATTCGTGTGGTATTAGTGGGTATTTAATGTGAATTAAACTTACTCAAAGCCGTGACCGTGGTCAGCGGAGACGACGACAAGAGTCTCGTCAAGAATGTCAAGCTCGGCAAGCTTCTCAATGGTAGCACGGATGGTGTCGTCAAGCTCAAGAAGGTCACCCAGGGCACGGTCGTAGTCGAGAGCGTGCATCTGCTTATCAATGGAGGCACCTTCAGACATGAGGAAGAAACCCTTCTTGCCACCGCGAGCGTGAAGAATCTCAACAGCCTTGACGGTCATGTCCTTGAGACCGGGGAGATCAGTGGCAGGGGTCTCACCACCGAGAGGGTGGTTCTTGAAGTTCTTGATGTTGTCCTCGTAGACGTTTCGGTCCAGCCAAACGGGGAGGTTACCCTGGCAAAAGACGCCAAGGGCCTTCTTCTTCTTGTCGGCAGCAAGAAGAGAGGTCTTGTTGGTGCTGACGGTGTAGCCCTCCTTCTCGAACTCGGCATAGTAGTCCTTGCCTTGGAAAGACTTGGAACCGGCAAAGAACTGCTCGGCACCACCACCGAAGAAGACATCAGGACCACCGTGGTTGGTCCAGCTGTAGTTCTGCATGCCATGGAGGGCCTGCTCGATCAAGGGGCCGTACTCGCCTCGAAGACGGGTGTGTCCGCTGAGAGCAATGGGAGTGGCATCGGCGAGGAAAGCGGTAGAGACGGCACCCCAAGCACCACCAGCGATACGCTTGAAGAGCTCGACGATGGTCTCAACCTTGGGGTCATCAAAGGGGTCCTTGGAAGAATCGGCGTAAACACTACGCTTGTCAGTAAAGAGCGTCTCTACGAGTTAAGGAATATCGATCTTCTTACCCCATGGCGTTGACAGTGCTCTTGTGGCCAGTGTAGAGAGCAGAGGCCGAGTTAGCAGAGTCAGTGATGTAGCTGTCGATGGAGTGTGTCATCTGGTGGCCAATGACGGGGAACTCGTCCATCTTCATGAAAGTCTGGTACTTTCCGTTGATGCTCTTGTGTCCCAGAAGACGGGCAGCGGTGATCTATGGGACTGTTGTCAGCTATAGGATCTTTGATTGGATTGTCTACACAAGCTAAAGAACTTACCATGTTGGTGGTCATGCCATCGCCGATGAAGAAGATCACGTTCTTGGCCTTGCGCTTGGGGGAAAGGTCACGAACAGTCCACTCAGCAGTGGTCTTCTCGCCGTTGTAGTAGCTGAGAGTGACGGTATACTTGCCGGGCTCGTAGAGAGCCAGCTTGCGGTACGCCTTGGCAGCGACATTGACGACGGAGGGCTTATCTTCGTCCTCAGCGAAGAGATCTTCGTACCACTTGAAGTTCCATGTTTCGAGCTTGGGCTCCTTGATTCCAAAGGCCTTTGCGAAGTCCTTGGGCTTGCCGCCATCCTTGGCAATGGTCACCTTGAACTTCTTGTCGGGCTTGCCGTCATGAGCGGCCTCGGAACCATTGACGGGAGCGTGAACTTCGACTCGGAGGTCAAAGAGCTGACCGGGGAGGAAGTCGCTCTGGTCGGGAGGCAGAAGACATCCGAGGTCGGGACACGTACCAAGACGCTGGTAGGTCTGAGCCGAAGCAAGAGAAAGCGATGCCGCAAGGGCGGCGAGGGCATTGAGCTTGACCATTGTGAAGCTGGAGACCCCTGGGTAGTCGCTGTAAGAAAGATTGACGCTGCGACAGCTGAGAAGGCTTGGGGAAGAAAATGAGTTCAAGGCTGGGAGGGTCGCATCCTTTTAAGCTCTTCAAAGTTTCACGGTTTCTGCCACCACAGCTTAGATCCCCCACGTGGAGGTGTAGAGGGAACAGACAACAGGCGACAAACACCAGCTTAGAGCTCTGAGCTGCAGCTTCTTGTGTCCGGAAGTCATCTCCGTTCCTTGGCCATCATGCCCACATCATGGTTACAATAGCTACCCGCCTTCCTCCGTGGGTTAGATCAGCAAAGTTGGATCATGGTTCCTGTCCTGGTCGACAGCTCCTCGACTCTGGGCCAATTGAGTTGGAGAACTGATCATGACCATGGCCAAAACAGGCTTGGATCGGCATGAGCTGTTGGGCTGGGACCAGTTGCAAAAGTGCATCCAAACCGTTGCGCCAATGCGGGAGCGATTGGCGCCTCATGATGGAAAGAAGACGCACGTGCGCGCAGGTTGTCTTTATTCCACGCAAATTCCCATGATCCTTGGAGCTAGCCTGGTTGAAAGGGAGCCCAGGTTACTGCTACAGATGGCATGGGCCATCGGTCATGACGGGGTGGCACCAGTGTTGGTAGAAGTAGTCCATCGGCAATTCCATGATACGACCAATGGGAGCTTGGTGGCATCCCATGAAAGTCAAGAGCATCGATGTGATGCGACTGTATCAGCCCTGAGACTGACCAAAGTCGGTCACCGAGGAGAAGAAAAAAGAAACAGGGACTAGCCAACAACAGTTCATCCCCCGCTTTATTGTGTGCTGCGCTACGAGCACATGGGTTCTATTGAGCCATGATAAGATCGCAGAGTTGTAACGAACTGTACGACGTCGTCATGAAAGTTGTCGAGGGACAATCAACAAGGGTCCTGTCTGCCGTTAGCTTAAGCCCTTTAAGCCTCTCGATTCCCGCTCGTGGGTAGATGAGGCCATCTCATTGGTGATAGAATGGATCTACCCATGTATTCCCCTCCATATTCGTCCCTAGTTCGTCCCTGGTCCCTGGTCTCTTGGCCCTATGTAGGTCCCAAGTCCCGCAGTCCCACTGTCTCCAGATAGCGCAGAGTGGCAGACTCTTTAAGCTTGATTATCATGAATCCATTCACCTTAACTTAATCACCAATACTACTGGATTGATCAGCTTCGGCTCGCTACTGTGTTATCCGTGATCTGGAGCTCCCTGCTAGTTGAAGGCTCTGCTCTTCCGTATTCAGGACATACGGCCGAGTTCTTGGAAGCTAAAATCCTTCACGTTGTCTGGTTTCCACCAGAGGGGTCAGGTAACTGTTCAAAGATAGTAACCAGTTCTTGTCTCTCGCCCTTTTGTCGTATTTAGCCCAAGGCTAAGACCTCGCGCCTGTCAGTATTGCACCATTTGGGTGTGCTTTCGAGCTCATATAAGCCGATTTCGGAGAACGTGCCAAAGGTATTGGATGTAATGATTGGAACGGTAATTCTTTTTAGATGGTGTTTACCAAAGCTTGCGTCCAAAATCAACTCTTTTGAGTTATGTTAGGCATGTGCAGACTTTCAATCCCATCTTCATTTGCGAATGTGCATGAACCTCTAGCAAAAGCGGCCCTGGCAACTGCACTGCTTATTCGCACCTGAGGCTAGGAAGACCTCACCTTTTTATGAGACTTTTCGTGAGACCTTTGTCTAATAATGTCTTCGAGTTCAAGTTTGCAACCTCCCGTACAAGAGCGAAAGCAGAGGTTTCATGGCGAAACCCACAATTTGACAATGCACCTGATCAATCATTCGGGCATCACAGGAAAGACAACGGATCGTGGATACGCTGGAGACGGTCGATGTTGCATTAAAGTTGATGTGTAGAAACTCATGTAGTTTATGTAGATCAAACCAGCCAGATGGTACCGATCTCCTAGCGCCCAGAGTTTGCATAAATACCCTGACCCAAATGTCAGTCTTGCTTCTGCACATCCCCTATGGCCCCGTTCTGAGGTAACGTCAGTTCCTCGACAGCTGGAACGGATGCAGCTGGTTCTGCAATAGCTTCTGGGTGTGGGCTGTCATCGGCCTCAAATGCCTGCCAGCTAGGCTCATTGATCTTGGGGTTACCTGCAATGCTCTTGAAATGGTAACCCCTGGCTCGTGGTCTTTCGCCAGTTCCAAGTGGGATCTCCGACTCGTAGGCAGCCGTGAATTTTCTGCTGTACTCCTCGAACTTTTGTGTCCCTTCTGCCAGGACCTTACGAACGCCCTTGAAGAACTCGCTCAAGATATGATGGTTATGGATCTGAAGTAAGTTCCATCCAAGCATCTCCTTCGCATTGAGGAGGTGCTTGATAAAGGCTCTATGATGCTTGCGGCAAGTGTAGCATTCGCAGCCTTCAGCCAGAGGCTTCAGCGCTACGATATGCTCCGGCGACCACATGTCGATGGCCAATGGTTGCACACCCTGACCTTCAGGTGCTGGAAAGGTGAAGGTAAGGGCAATACCCGCATCGGATGCTGTGTTGGCAAAAGGTACTGTGCAGACGTCAATGCCCAGCGCAACCTGACGAAGAAGGTCTTGAGGTGACTTGGCTGGGCCAAATGACAACCGTGGCAGGTCTCCGAGCGACGGATAATTGACAAGCTCTGGCACAAGGTTCACGTCATAGATGGCGAGTCCAGAAAGGGACTCTCTTACATCCTCAGCGAGATGTCTAAGATAATCCCATTGTATAGGGTACGCAACAGGGAGCACAGGGGCAAAGACGGACACGCCCATGTCTTTCAAACTACCCTGGGGATCCAGGAGCTTGAGAGACTCATCCACCCATTCCTCAGTACGCTCAACCATGCGAATTTGACGCTTGGATGGAGGCGTAGTACTCGTGTGAAAGAGATCTGCGGGAGGGATGATAACTTCAGGTTGTGTGATCTTGACTACCTGGGCAAACTCTGGGATGGTCAGATTGCGGAAACCCGTTGACGTGAAAATGCTCAGATGTGAAGACCCATTGCCAACAGGCGTAGTTACAGCAGGAAACCGTCTCGGTCCGAGGACCAGGGCGCGATCTGGAGGGAAAGATGTGAACTTTTTCAAATTTCGGGGTGTATCAGGAGACATCTGTAGAATAGGAGGCTCCTTCTTTTCCAAAACTGAAAATGGTTAGAGTCTGCCGATAACTTAGAAACTGAAGTTGCACTCACAATCCTCGATGGCCATATAAGTAGAATCAAAAGACGTATATTTGTCAACATTGTCGGGCGTCAAATGAGGGATGACGCCACGCGATGCAACAGCGATATAGTTGGGAGTCTCCATGACTCTACGATTAGCAAAGACCAAACGGCCAAGTCTAGCGGCGCCGGCATCAGCAAGTGCAGGTCGCAGTAGTTCAAACATGGTGGGATTCTGTTTTTCTGATGATGAGTTGGGGTCAGGTTGGGACATTTTGGTCTGATAAAATTTTGGTGTTGAATGAGTTGAGTGAGAAGAAAAGCCCCGTAAAAGAATTTTATGCAAAGGTTATTTCACAGGATTAAAGTCTTTGAAAGAAATGAGAAGGAATATTCCCCGAATAACGATTAGGCGGAATGAATGGGCCAACCCAATCCTGTGGGTGTCCTGGTGGTTGGAGATCTGAATCTGAGCTGTGAGTTTAGGAGGGAACAATGACCAGGGTTCTAGAATAGATCTTCACGATGTGGACGCATTTTGGTGCAAAAACGCACTGTGATAATGATAGGGATTCTAGATTCTCATTCGACCGAAGAATATCCGATGTCTGTACGAAACATTGACAGCTCAGGCGGGACGGGAGTGGTAAACTTGGAAGGCGGTGACCATTTGGTGGTGGGTGCACGAGTCGCACCTTCTTTTTTTTTTTTTTCTCAGGCCTGGGTTCGGGTTTCATTCTTTTCGGAAGGATGTTGCAGCGTCAAGTTCTGACCAACCAAACAACAATGCATGCACCAACTTAAGTTTCTGAAATCCAGGAACCTTCTGATTGAAAACCCGTGTGTGAAGTTGGTTTCTGACTGGCAGATCAGACTCGATTGTATTGCACAACGCGGAACAAGTTGACTGTGCACTCATGTGAATAATTGGCTGACGTGAGTTGACCGGTAGCTTCATTCTTCTGAGTCGCGTCGTGCTTTCTTCTTGATCACGGGTAAGGCAGGCAACTTTTGAAGATTTCATGCACACTTTAGTCACCTTGGTAAGGTTTGCAGTTGCCATAAGTAAGGTACCTTCCTCCAGCAGGTACATTACGCATATTTGTTCAGCTGACAGCAGGAACGAGCCAAGCCTCCGATTCTTAAAAGCCTTCATCCTTCCTCTTGCTCATCGCTTGCCCAGATAACCCTAGCGATTCTTGGGGAAGGAACGCATTTCTCCACCTTTTGCTCTGCAATCCGCCTCTTACGGCCCCGGCTCTCCCGGATCACGTCCCGCCGCAAAAGTCGCCTTCGATCCAAGTTTCATGCAACTGATTTGATTCAGCACTTTACTTTACCCACTCTTTCTCTCACGTTGTCTTGTTCTACTTTGCTCTGTTGCATTTCTCTTCTTTAAAGTCCTTTCCAGGCACAGTATGCTGAGTCGTGAGGAGGAAGAATCACAACCTCTGATGGCTGGCTCCGATCCTATCGATGTAAGCGTCGTGCCTGTAGGCAGTAGCGGCAGCGACAGTGACAGTGGAAGAGATGGACGAAACGATCAACAAACGCGGACGCGAGCGCATCAAAATGACCATCCAGATGCACCACTTGAGACGAATGCGCAACTCGAGATCGATGATAGTGGTCCTCCGACACCTCGATTTATCGATGAAGAGCGGTTTCAGAAACGCTGGAAATGGATTCCTTATCCATGCCGACGCTTCGCAAAGGCCGTAGCGAAGTGGTCTCATGGCCCCGCGAATCCTCAACCATATCGCATCAAGCCACTCTTTCCCAAGATACAAGAGTACCCTCTACACGCTATCGAGCGCTTCGTTCCCAAGCGCAAGCATCGCGTATGGCTCGTTATATTTTACCTTGCCATGTGGGCTGTGACATTTACGCTCGTCAAGCGCCAGGGCACGATTTCGACAACAGTAGAAGGGTGGGGTGAGCCTCAGAACATTGGATGTGGAACTACATATTGGTCTTCGGGAAATCTGTGCGGTCTGGATGGAAGCGATTGCCGCCCGTTTAACGGAAGCGGATTTGCCTTTAGATGTTCGGCCGACTGTGAGAGCTATCATGCTCTCAACCCCAGAGCAGTAGGAGATCAAGAAGTCATCTACCGGCCCATGGTTGTTGGTGGTCCTCCCAAAGACGGCAATGGTAGGGCTGTTTATCGTGGCGACTCGTTTATCTGCGGATCTGCTATCCACGCCGGAGTCATTACCAACAAAGACGGAGGATGTGGCGTGGTGGAGTTGATCGGCCGTCAGGAGAACTTCGTTGGCTCGAATCGACATGATATCAAGAGTGTGGGCTTCGACTCGTACTTCCCGCTGTCCTTTACATTCTCTGATGGCGTTAGCTGCTCTGCTGCGGATATGAGATGGTCACTATTGGCCGTTTCTGCTGTGTTCAGCGGCGTTCTGTCTTTGGCAACCAACTCGGCTGGCCTCTTCTTCTTCCCTTGCTTTACCGGCATTTTCTGGACTGTGGGCATGGCAATTGATCCGCCTCCATACAAAACCATCGCAGGCCTCGTCTCCAACCTTGTTGGCAAGTTCCTCCCTGCCATGTTCTGCGCGTGGGTCATGTATGACAAGATGGGTATTCGACGCACGCTCAAAGGTCTTACAGCGCAGATTGAGAAGTCAATCCTCTGGCTCGGCGCCTGCTGGGTTGGTGCTATGGATAACTATACTCTTAGCTTCATTCCGATCCAGCGTCTGAACAAGCACGATCTTGACCAGCAACCCGGAGCTCGAGCTGCCTTAGCCATCATCGTCATAATTCTTTTTGTCCTCATCTGCTCGCAGGTATGGTTCTTTAGGCAAGAAGGACGCATGATCAAGTACCTCAAACTCTATGCGCTTTTTCTAGGCGCCATTGCCATTTCGTTGGCTGTCCCTGGACTCAAGTTCCGGCTTCATCACTACATTATCGCGCTTCTGCTGCTGCCAGGAACGAGTATGCAGACCAGACCATGTCTGTTATACCAGGGGCTACTCGTTGGTCTCTTCATCAACGGCATCGCCCGTTGGGGATTTGATCCTTTCCTTCAGACCGCGGCAGCTCTTCAAGGCGATGCCCAAAAGGGAACCCGACTTCCCGTGATTGATACCCCCATCATCAATCTTGCCAATGGCACTGGTAATGTGTCGACAATTGAGTTTGAATGGGCCGAGCCCCCAGGCATGCGCTACGACGGTATCAGTATCCTTGTCAACGACGTGGAGCGATTCCGATCCTACTTTGGCGACGTAGACCAGATGGACAAGTTTGTCTGGTCCAGAGACAGCGACTTGGATCTTCCAGAGTATTTCCGATTTGCTTTTATGGAGGGCAGCTCGACTGGTGATTATTCAAAAGCTGGCATCTGGGATGCCGATGGCGAGTGGCACAAGATGAAACCAGGACCATCCAAGTAGATGAGATTCTGGTACGATGATGATGATTTTGATTTTAATCTAGAACGTTTGGATATATGGTTATACCACGTACAATCAGATAAACACATGCCTTGCGCATATACAGAGATAGATATACATTTGGAATGTATTCTGCAATCGATCCTGTTGGATGTGCTCGACCATTTTACTATTCGTGAACCGTTTGCAACAGTGATGATTGTCAACTCAGCTGCTTATGGACAATGTGTCGTATATCGCATCAAGTCACGTAGACGACCAACAAACAGCTATAATATCACAAAATTAAACCTCGCATGACCTTGAGAGACATGTATATCCAATTGTTGAAGGAAACATGTTTCGTCGTGTTGCTTCTCATCAACTCTTACATGATGTATTCTCCATCTAATCCACCCCACTTTCAGCACAACTTACACCTTTCATCATCATCACCACCTCACTACCCATCTTCAAAACCACACCTCTTGTCTCATCATATCAACAACAGTTACCATGCCTCCACGCATCCCAACAGAGGAAGACTTCGCCCCTCTGTCTTCCACCCTTCCTCACACCCTCCACTTCCCCTCCCCGCCCGAATCAACCACCACTTTCCTCATCCTCTTTCACGGTCTGGGCGACCACGACGTCCCATTTGCATCCTTTGCCCGGAGCCTCAACCTCCCCGGCGTTCTCGCCATCTCGGTTAGGGGTACGTCGGTGCTGCCCGCCGCCCTTCTGGGCGGTGATGATGGCACACCCGCGGCGTACTGGGGTGATGATCTTAAAATGGATCCGTCGACGGGGGAGTTAGACGTCGACCCGGGGTTTGAGAAGGCCAAGGAGGCTGTCATGGACAAGTTGATAAAGGGGTTTCTTATTGAGAAATTCGGTTGGGAAACTCGTGATATCATACTCTTCGGTTTCGGCCAGGGCGGTTCCCTCGCTCTCGGTCTGGCCTCCTCTCTTCGTGAAGTCCCGCTCGTCATCGACGTGACAGATTCATCAGCACCGTCCAGTAGCACCAACGATACATTCAAGGGTGTCGTCTCCCTTGGCGGTCCCCTCCCGCAGTCCATGGTCCCGAGCAGGAGTGATCGGCAGAAGAGCAAGACCAGCGTTCTCATCTGTCAGCTGGACGAGGACGAAGCAGATGCGGTCAAGAAGGAGTTTGAGAATGTGAGGGTTGTGAGATGGAAGAGGAAAGATATCGGGATGCCCAGGGATAGGGATGAGGTTATGCCATTGATGCAGTTTTTTGCGGATAGGCTCAAGAATGAGTGGTGAGCCTTACATCATGAATTACAATTGACAGATATAAAAAATAAAAATAAAAAGACAGGGAAAGAAAAGGGTATCATGTTCATTGTCTATCTCTCATCTTTACTCCCCATCTGCAGCATCTCTGCGAGAATATCCCATTTCGCTGATTCGACATCGCTCGTCGCTCTGGCAATACTTCGTAACCCTCCACAGATGAATCGCAAATGCCGTTCAAAATCCACTTTAATCGTTCTCAGCGCATCCAGGTACACCTGATCCGCCTGAGAAATGCCTGTCTGATCCTCCTCCTCCTCCTCCTCCTCCTCCCCATTGTCTTCCTCATCATCGGCATACTTTGCTCTTGACGATACAACCTGTATCGAAGACTGCTCCATCTGTTCCGCTTGCTGCACATCATTCGTTGTCTGAACCTGTTCCAATTTGATCGCCAGATCGAGGAGATCAAGAATACACTCTCGAATGGGGCCAAGTCTACTCCCCAGACATGCCTCGTTCACAACGCGTTTGAGAAAAGCAGCATGGATATCAATCATGCCATCCACGTCATGCGCCATCTGCATCTCCCTCGTCATTTGAGAACTGTTTGGTGCCATGACTAGAGTGGCCAGATACGTCTGAAAAGTGGTACAGAACCACAGCAAGCCATTCCGTAGGGAATAATAAAGCGTCCTGCCGTTCTGCATCTCGTCGGTCCAGTAGCCTTCGAGCAGCTTTCGTTTGCGTAATACATGCAATGCTCTTCTGAGTTGAAGAAGTAGCGTGAAAATGGACTGGTACTGAGAAGTACTGTCCTCGGTGAATATCATCTGTACTGGCCACGCCAGTCGATAGCTGACATGAACAAACGGCAGCGCGGTTCTTACTGAGTCGCGCGCCTCCTTCGAAGGTATTCGAGAGCCTTCAGGGCTTACACTGACGGATATTCTAGTTGGATCAACGAGATAACCGTAACCTTCCTGTGCTGAATTAGTCAGGCCATAGCGGTTGTGCCAGTCGGGAGCCAGCGCATCGAGCTTGTCAAATAAATTGGTTGTGAGAGCTTCGGTCGCAGAGCCGTCCGACATGAAATAGAGATACTGTAGGGCGCTCAAAGCAGTCCACAGCCCGCACTCCTCAAACAGAGTATCCCTGAGCGCAACAGACGTTGTGTTGTATTTACTGTGAATCCATCGGTCGAAAGCCGCGTCGAACAGGTATGGAAACGGGGCCAGATCGAAGTCTTTAGGGCAAATTGTCTCGTAATCCAGAGGGGGTTCGTTTTCGCCCAGTTCAGAACTTGTAGCTGACCAGCGACCCAACCTCTTCAGAATAACAATGTTCTTGCCAGCATTGAAGATCCTGGCAGCTGCGGGCTGGAGGAATCTAGGAGCATGGAGTTTCCCCTCTGTAGTCTGACGGAGACGAAACTGATCGCGCCAAATTCTGCTTGGGGGTACTTGGCTTGTTGATTCCGAGACAAAGAATATCTTGTCGCTGGGGATAATCTTTCCTTGGTCCATCCATAGACGTATCGGACGGATATAGACGTTGAAGCATTCTATAAAGACACGTGCTAAGAACTCGTAGACATCAAGCTTTCCGGCAAGTTGCGCCATGCTAGTCTCGTCGAAGAGCAATTCGAGGTATCGAAATGTTTCTGTATCTGGCGCATCCTGCATCTCGGACACAATGCTGGAGAGTGTATACAAGGGATCTAGAACAGGAAGGAGCTCTCTCTTAATACTCAAAAGACTCACAACCGTATCGTCCTTCGGAGCAACCAATCGTGTCTGAACCTCGTTGATTTTGTCATCCAACCTCCGAAGACGCAGGGCCACTGTGTCGCTAAAAACCTGAAGGTGGGAATCGCGCTGTGACCGGGCAACAAATCGCCGTAGCACGGCAAGTTGACGACCTGCCTCTGAAAAGTAACTGATGAGAGCCCTGTGTGTATCCCACTTGAGATGCGCCATCTGGAAGGCAGGGCTTGCTACCCCATCTTTCTGGAAGAGAGTTGTCTGGATGCCCTGGAGCATGAATAAGACTTCTCTGGCAATGTGAAACTCTGTGACGGGGACCTTGCGGGCGTGGCCAGTAGAATCGGCTGGTTTCTCGGTACGCCATGCTTGAGCCTTCCGTATCAGGTCGAGCTGAGTAATGTCCTGGGGCTGTATGATGAGATCCTTGGCGGTACGACCTTGAGGGAGATCGGATATGTCGGTGCTAGCATCAGACCCGGCCTGGGAGTCGTCTTGTTCGAACTCGTCTTCAGAACTATCACTATATTTTATAGTCCTCCAAATAGCCTTGTCGTCATCCCAGCCATCCTCTCGCGCGATGTCCTCCCAGCGCAGCTCAGGCTCAGCTTCACTTTCCGATGGGTAGAGTAGAGCTTCCACATCAATGGGTCTGGTGTTGAATGTAGGCTGGTCGGAGAGCTCGAGGAGGAGAAACAGGACCTCAGGGTGGAATTTTGAAGGCGTTTCTAGTAGTGTCTGCCTCCTGTCACGGAGAGCATCGGCGAGTGCGTCACGATGGTTGATTCGGAAACGCTCCTCAAGACCGTCTAGCTGGTGTTCAACCTCGAAATTGTTTGTGCGGAGAAATGGATGAGTTTTGAGGCTGCGAAGAACGGTTTCGCATTGTGTGCTGAATTTCTTGGAGTCTTTCTATATGTTCACTTGAGAGTCAGCTGCAGATCTTTGAGGAATGACTACCTAGTTGATGGTGATGGATTTACCGTCGCAGACGTTGAAGTGATGGCTTCAACGAGCTCTCCCACGAGGGGACCCAGCCTTGCAGCGAAAGCCATGATGCGTTATCATGCTGAATGTTGATCAATACATCGGCCAAAAGACTAGCCCTGGCAACAATATCCCCCGCTTTTCGTCAATGTTCTTTTCGCGGGTAATTTATTGCGTCAGTGCATTTTAATGGTAATCATGATAAAGGGAAAAAAGAAGACGCGTCTCACCGCGTTGACTTTGAGTGGGTTTGGTTTCAGTTATGATCCCTCCCCCCTCCCCCCAAAAGAAACCAGATTCACAACTTCTCATTGGCTCATCGACACCTGTCATCAGCTTCACTCCTTCTACCCCCTTTCATCTTTTCATGTGATTTCAAAACAAGCCGTTTTATTTCCCTTGACTTTCATTCTACCGGTACTCCACCACTTAACTAACTTAGCGACAAAAAGTGGCTTCTTGACTCTATCTTTAGCTTCAACGTTGCGCGTCCCCAAAGACTTGAATCTTTTACTTCTTCCTTCTTCATTCCTGTTGGCATTCATTCATTTAGCGAGCCAACTCCCCGCGATTCCATGGATAACTCGAATTATCCATTACTCTCGTAGTGGCCCTGTTTACCATTGCATTATACTAATAGTTATCCATCATGACAATCGCTCGACCCGTCCGTCTGTTAGGCGCCTTGGCCATCATACTATGGTGCTTCTTCCTCATCCAGATATTCTTCCCATCATGGTCCTTTTCGAATCCCGGCGACCGGTACTCCAACTTTGAAAGAGACCCTAATCTCGATCGTCAGTCGCATTCAAAACCACAGCCCTCCATCATGCGCTTCCACACTAATATTTATATGTAGCTACGGGTGAACCAGAGGGTATTCTAGTGCGATCGAGCCCCAAATATGATCCCAATGCCAAGGACAGTAATCGCATCAATGCTACATTGCTAGCTCTTGTGCGAAACGAAGAAGTAGACGCCATGGTCATGTCGATGCGCGATCTCGAGCGAACATGGAATAGCAAGTTCAACTATCCATGGACCTTCTTCAACGACCAACCCTTCACCGAGGAGTTCAAGAGGAAGACGAGCGCCGCGACAAAGGCCAAGTGTAACTACGGTAGGCAACATCGACGAAACGGCATGCGCCCAGCGACCAGATAACTGATGATACCCCTCAACAGAACTCATCCCTCCCGAGCACTGGTCTACGCCATCATGGATCGACGAACAGATCCTCCACGAATCTACAAAGATCATGCAAAAGAACAAGATCCAATACGCCGACAAGATCTCATACCACCAAATGTGCCGCTGGAACAGTGGTCTCTTCTACAAACATCCCGCCCTCAAGGACATCCGCTACTACTGGCGCGTAGAACCTAACGTGCACTTCTTCTGCAGCGTAGACTACGACGTCTTTCGCTACATGCACGACAACAACAAGACCTACGGCTTCACCATCAGTCTCTACGATGATCCAAAGACCCTCCCTTCGCTGTGGCCCGAGACGGTCAAGTTTCTTGCAGACCATCCTGATTACCTCCATGAGAATAACGCCATCAAATGGGTTATTGACGATACTCGCCGACCCAACACCAATAAGAAGGCCCAGGGTTTTTCCACTTGTCACTTCTGGAGCAACTTCGAGGTCGCAGATATGGATTTCTGGCGTAGCAAGCCTTATGAGGACTACTTTAACCATCTCGACCGTGCAGGCGGCTTCTTCTACGAGCGTTGGGGTGATGCGCCCGTCCACAGCATCGCGCTGGGTCTGTTCGAAGACAAGAGCAAGATTCACTGGTCAATATTCTTTCCCGTGTTATCCTCATTAAGTAACTAACACCCTGTTCAGGTTCCGCGACATTGGATACCAGCATATCCCCTTCTTCAACTGTCCCAACTCACCAAAGTGTCGAGGCTGCGTCACCGGACGCTTGACCGATGGTGAGGCCTGGCTGCATCGAGAGGACTGCCGTCCCAACTGGTTCAAGTATGCTGGTATGGGCTAGAACTGTTCCTGGACCGTTTGTTGATGAAAAATGTCGACTTGTAAGAGAGCGACATGTATGAGGGCTGGCTATCTTTGGTTATGTGTTAGTATATCTGTTTTTCAGGCGTTACTGGTTGGTCTACGCAGATTATATATATAAGATAGGGGACAATGATCTGGATGACTTTCTGGATATGTCCTGCTAATGATGACGGTTGATGGAAAGTCTTGGAACTGTACTATACATGAAAACGTGAACCACGAAATGCTTCATATTAACTGTAAGGGAGTATCCCTCATAGATTTCCAAACACAGTCACGACACCTGAGGTCCCCCCAACACAAAACTGATCTCCCCAACCGTCATCTCTCCACGCCATACAACTCACAATGTTACTCCTTATCTTCTCCTTCCCATCTCTCCCAACAGCCTTCTTCTTCCCGTCGTACCCCTGCGGTCCCCAAGGCACTGTCACCTTGGCAGCCAGTTTCCCCGTCACCAAATCCCAGGCCCATAGCCTACCCTCGCCGTTCGTCGAAGCCTCGCCCGACATCTCATCACCCGCCATAACGTATTTCTCTTTACCCCCTAGAATAGCCTGTAGGCGGAGGTCCTCATTCTTCCACGCCGGGTCGCTGTACGCGCGGAGACAAGCGCCGCTATCGCGGTCCATGAGCCGTAGTTTACTGTCGAGACTGCCCACGAGGAGAGCGCGTCCATCGCGTGTGAGGCTGAGACTTGTGACGCTCGCGCCAATAACATCGGTGGTGACACGACCCATTCGGATGTCATAACTGCGTACGCGGCCGTCAACACTCCCGGTGATGACCTCAGGACCCCGGACTACCAGGGACGTAATTGCGTCGCGTGCATCATCAAGAACTTGGATAGGTTTGAAGTTGGTACTTTTCGTGTCCCACAAACGAACCGTTGTATCAAACCCACCACTCACAACCAAAGAATCACCATCACCGGCAAAGCTAACACAGTTGACACGTGCGGTATGGCCGTGAGCATTCCCACCGAAACGTCGGATCGTGACAGCCGTTGCAACATCCCACAAGAAGACGGCACGGTCACCACCACCCGACACGAAGCGCTGGTTATCCGCAGCGACACCCAGGCTTAAAACCTCGTATCCATGAGCGGCATAGCTCTGAATGAGGCGTCCCTGGGGCACCGAAGGCCTGTGACGACGGTCCTCGCCTGGGGCTGTAGTGCTAGGGAAAGGGTTGTAGAGGCGGATGGTACGGTCCGCAGAGCCGGTGAGGATGTATGTTCCTGGAGAAGCAGAGTATGTAACGGCATGAACGGGGCCTTGGGAGGGAATGTCAGTACGAGGAAGTGAAAAGAACTTTGGTTTATGAGAGATATGAAAAACGCCTCAAGAAACGAGAAAACGCCATGGCTGAGGGAGGATTCATTATCAAGAAGGTGTGTATGTATGTGGATGTGAATCTGAACGAACTGTACATGTATCGATGGAAGGGGAACAAGACTAAACTCACCATTGGCGCCCAGAAGATGAGCAGAAGGCTCTTTAGGAAAGCCCATTTCGGGAAGACAATTTTTCCATTATATCACAGTCATGAGAGTTTTTGTTCCCCTTTTGAAGACGACGTCTGAGATATGGCGGATGTTGACGGTTGACAGAGGAAGAAAGAGATTGTTTCAAGCCAGAGGTAGAGCGGAGAGACATTGACCAGTGCTTGTGTCCCCGCTGCTGAACTGGGCCACACCCACTAAATTAGGTACCTACCCTACTAAGGTACCATCCAATTGCTAACATGAGCGCTGAATCTTCGGTACTCGGCCTTGTAAACAAACCACCCAAAACTGACTACAGGTGGCCTGGGATAGATAACATAACGATGGTCAGGATAATCAGGTTGGCACCACCTTAAAGATGACCCTTCCTACATCAACACCTCCCTCGCCCAGGGCATCAATGCTACCCACACTCATCACCAACGGGGAAGCATTTCAACTCTACAGCCCTACCCTGCCCTGCCCTGCAGTGTAACCCCATAGACGGCAGATGCAGACGCGACAGAGACCATACCGGCGTCACTACGGCCTTTGTCTTAAACTCGGTACAGTGGACGAGAAAAACATCACAACATGACACCACCCAGATCAAAAAGGACAGTCTGTATGATGCGAATCGTGTAACTTTATATTCAACCAGTCTGTCCACATGACAGGATTCAGGCATCTTGTGTGCTATTTATTATTCACACACCATGCACATGCAACTTTCTCATCGTGATATAGCATCTGGCACCATCCCAGATCCCAGGGCTGGTAACCTCAGCCAGACAACATTTCCAGCCGCCCTTTCTATGTATGCCACAGGGTCAATGCTATATACCGAATAGTAAAGGAAACCCAGGCCAACAGAGATGCACGCCACGCTTCATGAGTGATGAGACAAGACAAATGATGAATAATACCAAAACAAATTCAACCCGAACCCGGTACGCCGGCTAGCCATGGGCAACGTATGCATCCGCAGTGAAAAATGGACTTGTGTATGCCATATCAGAACGCCTTGAAATGCCCAGTCATGCCGGTGAGATAACAACAAACAAACCAAGGAACAAAATGGGAAATGGGAAATGGAAAAAGAAAAGAAAAGAAAAGAAAAGATAGCAGACAATATGCCACATTCGTCCCGTGTACTGGTCGCTCAAGCAACAGCAAAGTAGATGTTGTCCATGTCCCTTGGATACAACTTCTCCATAGCCATGTTGATTTGCCAGCGAGGGGCTTTATCATCCTCGCTTCCCTCGACGCCATACACGACTCGAAATCCTTCACCAGGGCCCGTCGGTCGGTTGCCTCGGTCCCGGATCCGGTGCAACAATCCCAGTCGTCCATGGACTGCCTCACAAGCGCCCCTGGAATCCTCCCAGATGGTGCCCATGTCCTCCACCACGCCCAGCGCCACGCGCACATTGTCCATCATCTCTCCGAGATCCGACATCCAGCCTCCTGCTGTCAAGACATCCACCGCTTCCGTGATCGACATTCCCACCACTGCAGCTGGTGCCGTGAGCATCGTCTTCCCACCTCTATGAAGTCGCACGAGTGCCTTGATCATGTCCAGGATATTGGCGGCGTGTTCGAGACACGTACGTACGTGAATCGACGATTTCTGTCCAGGAGCCCGTTCCTTCGTAACCGTGTGGCGGCTGAGCTTGACCATAGCGTGGTTGTACAGCAAGTGCATCATCATGAGCTGCCCAAGTTCACCGGCCAACGCCGCCGACTCGAGGTTCGCAGCAGTAAAGAGTAGTCGTGAAGGCAATGCGTTGTGCCATTCCTGAATTCGATGAAATGCTCTCTGTGCTCCTTCTGAGTCTGCGTCCAGGAATGTAGGGCGACGAGCGAATCTGTAAAGGCGGCAGATGTCACTAGACCAGATGTGAACCATCTCGACCAGATATGTGGCAATCCCAAACTCCCTCTGATGTGTGCTCGTAAGGTTCGAGACGTACGGGTTGAACATGGGCGCAAATCCGTCCACCTCGCGTTCAAAGCTATGAGAATCGGCAGGCAGACGAGTATAGATATCCTCAGCGTTGAGCATGGCTACGCGGTTAGGAAAGTGGCCATCGAGCCGTTCAAGCATGAACAACGACCAAAATGTTCGCCTTCGCGCCTCTCGGTAACCAGCCTTATTCATTCCGAAGGGGTACATCAACAGGTTCGCTTCTCGAGACTCCTCAAGCTCGACATTCAACTGTAGGCAGGCTGAGGTGGCTACAGCTGCCGAGATCATCTCGCTAGCCTCCGGGACTCGTGCAATAGACGTATAGTATAGAGCCAAAAGAATCCTGCTCTGGACAAGCTGGAGACAGCTCGTGCTTGTCATTTTCTGGGCATAATGTGCCACCGAGGCATATTCAAAGGCAGTGGATTTGCGTCCGTCCGACAGAGCAACACCTACCGCGAGCATGCTGTAAAGAAGCATCAGGTCCTCTGGAGACTTGCGGTGACCTGGACTGCTCAGCCAGTTTTTAAATAAGTTCTCGGGAATGAATCGAATAATCATAGTACTGTCAAGGTGAAGGAAAAAGTGTGACATGACGGCCTGGATAGAGTGAAGATCAGACAAACAAGGGTCCGTCCGCCAGGCACGGTTAAGGACCTCCTCCGATATCCTAGGCAGTTCGGTTACTGGCTGCCTGATCGGTAACTGAGGTCGGAATGGCTCTGTTGGCATGGTTGGTGGTGCTGTCTCTCCGGCGGAAACGTAGCTGTCGTACCCAACACGAAGGCGCTTGTGAGGGCCTACATCTGGCGAAGGGGGTCGCACAGTGGTCCTCGGGGATACCGGCGAACTTGCTTCGCTCTCAGACAATCGTCCTTCGGTGGATCTCATTGAACCCCCTAACTTGCGGTGGTCATCAAGCTCTGCCGGAGGGGTAGAGGGTGAGGTATTATGACCTCCTCTGGGACTAGCTGGCCGTTAACAATGGTCTTCCAAAAAAGAAACAGCGTTAGGCACGTTTAACATACGCATTCTTGAATTTGCAGATTCGCCCAAACTTCTCGCACTGAACGCATCGGGGGTAATCAGGGTCGCACTTGATCTTCTTCTCCCGACAGGTGACACAAGCAATTGCCAGACGCTTGCGAGGCTTTCCAGCTTTTGTCACTCCCCAGTGCGCATTTACTGCCTCGCCGTCAATGACAGTCTTGCAATGGCTGCCATCGTCGTAAAAATAACATGTTCCTTCTCCAGGGACCTCTGCTGTGCGCACAAATCGGGGCAGAAAGTGTGTCCCAGTCCAGATCTTAGGTCCGAGGCCATCCTTGGAGGATACACCCTCACTGGTAGTTGTGCTGGACGAGTTGGTCGAAAGGACAGCAGCCTGAGGACCTTGATCCGGGTATGAAGGTGCAGAGTGGTCCTTGGAACTGGGGAAGTGGAGTCGAAACTGGTTCCGGGGTGATTGAAACGAAGAATCTCGAGAACCTAATGAATACTCTTGAGGGTTCGGGTCTTGCGGGGCTGACCAGCTTCCTACCTGTCCCTCCGCTCGCGAACCGGGTCGCACATGCTCACCTTCTCGATGCCTCGGGGAACCAGGACCAGAATAAGATCGGGATAGTGCATGCAGAGGCTGACGGTCCGAGTCAAACTTGGCTTCGTATGTGCTTCGAGGCTGAGATACAGGAGGAGAAAGTGTTTGGGAGAAGTAGGACGCTGGGTGCTGTCTGTCGCCAGAGTGAAGCCGAGGCCTATCCATGGGTGAAGTGGCCGAGTAGGAAGGGTTACGTTCCGAGACTGGTGAATGAAGTGGCCGCGTTGTCGAGGGTGGAGGACCGAACAGACTACTCAAAGATGGAAGCTGCTGTCGTGATGAAGCCTGGGAGGCACTGTCTGGCCGACTGTGTCCTCCATCGTTATTCTGAGTTGTGGGCATATCTACCTTGACGGGCCTCGCATATTTGGCCATGGAGGGAGATGTGATAACAGGAGAAGTCCAGGCCCGGTCTGTAGGTATCGACGAGGTGGAAGAGAAAGATGAACCACCTGAACTCACCAGTTCTGGTGGAGTATCCGGGAGAACCAAACGAGGGCGAGATTCTAGAGTAGGTAAGATCCCCATTGAGATATAGACAAGTACTCGATGTGGCTCGAGTAGAGGCTGCAGAGCATCACTGTAGTTGAACAACGACAGACGAAGATGACGACGATGACAACGAGAGCAGTGGTAGTAGTATGTAGTAACAGCTACAGCAAAGCAAAGCAACAATGAAGGCGGCGTGACAGGCAGAACGTAGAAACGTGAAAAACGTAAAACGTAGATTGCAGATCGTAGAACGCAAAAACGTCAAAATCGAGACGATGGTTCTTGGTGGGGGATGCCTGTTTAGATACTCAGATATGTATCCCCCTCAAGATACAGTAACTATCACACCAGCGGCGCGGCTTTCTTAGGAAAATGTGCCAAGAAAGGCCACAATGGAGGGACGGCGGCGCCCTAATCCGGATGGTGGACTACCAGGAACAAGCTGGTACAGTAGGGAAAGAGGGAAGGGTGCCAATCTTAACACGACCCAAGCTGTCGGGAGGATCGGGTGTGTAAATAGCGATGGTAAGTGTAGTGTTGTAGTTGAGCTGGAGGTAAGACTACCTAACGTACTAAGGTAGGGGTTGTGTGGGGGGG
>JABFFC010000029.1:0-11898 GCA_013623535.1 Fusarium penzigii
CCACACTGACAAAACAAAGATCCCCTCACACACATCCCACGGCTTGACGCATCGAATAGATTCCCCTCGTCCACCCTCCCCTCCCACCTCCCGCCTCCCACCTCCGCCATTGCTTCTTCTTTGCGCACCCATCATGTTGTGCGTATTCTTTGGCGACGGCGGCAACGACAGCCTCTTTTCTTACATGGTGGGAGGTGGGGGTTTGTGTTTACAAGTGAAACAAATGCTAATTGATTCGTGTTTTTTTCTTAGAGAGAAGTAATTAATAATAACTAGAAATGAATCAGGCCAGAAAGCTATTAAAGTATTTAATTATTTGTTCATTGTAAAGTAATCTTTACGGAACCGTTTGTAACGGACCCTCGATCTATGTATCCAACTTCACCAGCCATGTCCCTCGTCAATCAACTGCTGGACAGTCCAGTTCCAATGGATCTTCACCAAGTTATTTAATAGCAGCTGACTCATCGCAGATGATTTCCTCAAAACAATCTTTTCAACATACCATATAAAATGAGTCATTCCTCAAATCATCTCAATTCATTCTCATCAAACAGCATCATCAGAGCAGCACCAGTTAATTCTCTTCAGACTAGACTCAAATGAAGAATGATCTCGGATGACTCACCTTAACCTTCCACTTTCGTCGGCTCAACTCAGGGCCCGCGGTAATAGTGGCACCTATTTTTCTGCGGGGCATGAGCCTCAACCCACTGTAAACTGAAGACCTGTAAACCTGTAATCGCCACTAAATGTGTAAGCTACAGCTACCAAGCTTTAATTTGAACTGCTTGAATTTCAACTACATATACATATCACCAACTATCACCAATTCATCTTTTGGACTGCAACTGTACAAACAACTTCATCCCCGGTTGCATCATCTTCCCTATTTCTCAGCGTGTTTCATAGCCTTCATCTAGACGCATCCTACCCATCGTCAATCACCCTTGCCATCAACTTTCCATCATGATCTCATTACAAGAAACAGCAAAGTCCCGGCAACAAGCTGTATCCGAGCCATCATCTTCACGCATCGTCCCCAAACCTGTCCCACAATCACAGACTCAGGACCCCAGAAAATACCAGCTCGAACAGCTACGGAAACGGTACTCACCCAAAGAACTCGTCGCCCCTGATGGCGCCACATCTCTCCTCTTCAGCATCACCCCCTCGGACCCGGACTTTCCTTTTGAACTGGCACAGCTAGAGTGCGATCTGCGCGTCCCTCAGTCTTACCCTCGTGAGAAACCCGTTCTTCTTGTGAAGAACAAGGATATCCCCAGAGGCTTTAGTCTCAACATCGAGAGAGGTTGGGATAGGCTTGTTCAGGAGAGACCTAATGCTACATTGCTCGCCCACACGCGTGAACTCGACAAGCATCTCGAGGAATTCCTATCGGAACAAAAGACAGAGACTGTCAAGATTGTCACTTTCAAGGATACGAGACATTTGGAGGCTGCTTCAACTCCCAAAGAAGTAGAGCCCCCTGCTGTAGAGAAGCCACAGCCTAAACAGGCTCAACCACCACGACCTTATGTTCCCGAGCGCTCTTTCACCAAGGAAGAGATTGCCGCTGCAAAGGAACGTCGCAAGACAGAGATTGCTCAGCTTGAGGCTAGGATGAAGAGAACACCCGAGTACCGTCGATCACCCGACGGTATCGTCTACACTCTTCCTTTCCAACCCCTGCGACGTGCAGAGCTTCCTTCTGAGCTGCAGTCTGTGCGAAGTCTCTATCTGATTATTCCTCTTATGTATCCACTACAGAACCTTCGTATTCAGCTGAATCACGTCGACTCCGAAGATGCAGAACCAATCGAGGAGTTGTTTTGTGAGAAAGCGGCCGCTCAGCTGCAGATGACGCTCATGAGCCACATGAACTATCTAGCTCAGAATATTCACAAGTTGGCCAAACAAGCGAAGCTGGCCAAGCAGGAAGCTGAAAGACTGGCTGAGCAGGCGAGACAGGCTGAGCTAGCACAGCAAGCCAAGCTTAGCCCCGAGCCTTCTGGTGAAGCACGCCCAGCAGAAGAAGTACGACGCGGGTCTCAGGGGGCCTCCGAGACTAAAAGCCATATTCAGGTCATCCCTCGCCCACCGGAATGGGGTAACCGGGAGTCGGACAGTTCTGAAAGCTCAGACACTGACAATTCCCACGATGATGATACCAATGACGAGGACAACGACGCAGGTGGTGCTACATTGGATATCTCGGATACACCTGAACGGGGAACCATGATTTCTTTCCCGTCCATCGAACTTCACAACATCGAGATCCTCCAAGTCTCTGTGTTGAGTCTCAGCATCAAATGTGACCGATGCCGAACTCCCCAGGATATCACCTTGCAGCCCAACGTTGAGAAGACGTCGAGCTGCAAAAAGTGTGCTACAGGATTCGCAGTCAAATATAGGCCAACATTGGTTCATCAACACTCGACACGAGCAGGCTTCCTAGATCTAGCAGGGTGCAAGGTCGCAGACATGCTACCGAGCACCTTTGTGCCTACCTGCGCTCGATGTTCTACACCTAGCACTGGCCTCCAGTCCGTTCGTGGCTCAGCCGTCACCAACGTCTGTCGAGACTGCCACGGGCAATTCACCTTCAAGATTCCCGATGTCAGGTTCCTCTTTATCACTCCTGGATCGGCTCCTCCCACCACAGGTCCTCGCCGAAAGCAAGAGAAGCTAGGTCTTCACGCAGGAGAGCCGCTTGTGAATAAGGGCGCATGCATGCACTACCGCAAGTCCTACAGATGGTTCCGTTTCTCATGTTGCAATCGTGTGCACCCATGCGATCGATGTCACGACCAGGCCGAGGATCATTTGAATGAGTGGGCAAACCGCATGATCTGCGGGTGGTGTAGTCGAGAGCAAAACTATGCTGTCGAAGCCTGCAATTTCTGTGGCCGAAGCGTCATTGGCAGAAAAGGTCATGGATTCTGGGAAGGCGGAAAGGGAACAAGAGATCAAAGGGCCATGAGTCGTAAGGATCCAAGAAAACACAAGAGAATTGGAGGATCTCAGAAAACCAAGGAATAACCGATTGTGTAGCAGCACGTACCACAACAGTTGCATTGCAGCTGTACGAGTATGTAAATATAGGTTTATCTTTGATAACCAGGCGTAAGCATTGTGTTACAGTAGGTTTGTAATGTAGTGAGACCAATATCAAAAGTGCAGTTGGAGTTATCGAGGTTCCATCAGCTCACTCAACTCGTCAATGATACTAAGTAGTTGGTTTGTGTAAGCATATGCCAAACCTGGTTATTTGCTGGATGTCAGCATCTGTACTCTTGCATGGAGATTCCATTTCCGTGTGACTGATGAGTCAACCTCACTTCTCTTCTTGAAGTCATCGTTGCAGCTTCCCATCACCTTCAAGTCATCTTAGCTGGCATACGTGTTGCCCTGTGGAACTGATTAGAACACATACTTCCCCAATACGTTGAGTACGTTTGGGTTAAACTTGGTTACGTATCCCGGGATATCGGGCACACACATGACGGTACCCGGGGGGCGGGTCCATCTTGCACCGGTTAAATTGAAATCTTGGCTAAGGGTTTGAGTGAATAAACGGGAGCTGTGGCTTGTAAGTGACGGTCAGCTGGCGTGATACACGGTCTACGATGGGTGGCATGGATCAGGGCTCTTGTCCAGATAAAGCGTCAGGATTGTAAAAGATAGGAAATCCATTTGTCAGAGTAGAGGCAAAGGATGGGGTTGGTGATTCGGATCCTGTGTGATTGAATATCAGGATTTGGTCGGGGGCGGTCATTCGATGCGCCAATTCCAGTTCCCTCTCGAAGGGTGTTGTATTCCGTTGTGCCCAGAACAGAACTCGATATTCTGTGAAACACGACCGAGGGTAAGAGGGTGCCGTGTATAGCATCGGCATCTCTTAGTGTCCGAGTTCTTACATGGCTACCTAGGAAGAACATGGGGTACACGAACAGGTGGCTATGGACATCCTTCCTGTTCACAGCAAGATTGTTCCGACAAGACCATCTAAGCAGAACCCTATAGACGGATCTTTGAGTCGGGGGTCTGGAGCGATATCGCTCGCAGTCTTGTGTTCATGTGAAATAACCCGCGCGGGATGAAGGATACGCCAGCCGTCATTCGTTGATGGGCGTGGGATGAAGGAGCAAGCCACACGCCGGGAGACGGTAGTCGTGCTCTTTTCGGTGTTCCAATTTGGACAGTACCGCTATTCTGCTGGTCATGCTGTTTGTTGAGTTTGCAATGCAGGTACCATTGGTGCTGTGCTGTGCGTTTGGAAGAGTATGCACCATGTCCACGTACGGTACAGTAGGAGAGCATTGCATGTTGTTGAAAGGCAGAAACGCATCCTTCAGTGGTGGTGGATGGATAGTGAGTGGAGTATGCTGAGAAGTGGTCAACTTAGCAAGGAAGTCGGTTAATCAGCTCATGTTGTCTCCAATATCCCACGGGCCAAGGTCATATGCAACGTTCCCTTGATGAAGACATCTGGGACACATTTGTGATATCTGGGGTCATGCCAGGAAACGGCCCAGCACCTGGGTAGACAAGATGCATCTCTCCACAGTTGATGAGGCCATGTTATGTTGATATTCTACAATAGTAATGCGAACCAGATCAAGTGGCCATGACTCTTGATTCTGGGTGATGCCACTGCCAGGTCATGAGGGGCAAAAGCCATCGAAAGGCTCGGACGAAATCCGTAGAGACACCGCCATTCAGGCAATCTGCGATATAGAGAAGATGACATTCGGAACGGCAAGCCTGCCTCGGCAGTAAATTTGCTGCGTGTGAAGTTTTCGTTTGGTGTTGTTGGTGGTAAATTGCAAATTGGAGGGGGAGTGTCAAATTATTCCAGCCAAAGTCACAGGTGCAGGCATTGTCAGGCAGGTGCCCATCCCGGCCAGTTTCACCTCCCCTTTTGAGTAAACAACGACCGAACCAAGTTCTCTCCCCCTCCCTCACGTCAGTCAACTCTTCACGTGTAAAGATTCTCACAGAACAATACTGAACTTGGTCATATCAGCATCTGATGGTGAGATTTTTTATGCTTGAAAGGATCACACCCCTTTCTCCTCCAGCCTCAGAATACCATCACCGCTATCGGCAAGCATTAATTACAGCGGACAGATCAATATCACCCACCCCCATCTCGGAACACCGCCCATTAAACAACTCACTTCATCATCACGCCCTCTCAAGCATTAACCGTTAAGCGAATGCCCAACGGCCCGAGCGCCGGGGACGAGAATCGCACGTGTGCAGCATTGTCAAATGGCGGTTGACCTCCCATCCATCCCTCCTATGACAAGCTATCCGCGGATGGTCTTCCGGAGCTAGGTCTGCCCATGAGTTGACTAGGGTGAGAGTCATGGGGGGTTTCTAGAAGAACGGTTTTTTCAGTCGACGTTTCAGCCTTTCTGTTTTATTAATGAAATGGCAATTAAATTCTGCCTCTATTTTTTTCAATTTATTTAATTGACAATCTTGTTTTATCATCTCGATCTTGAAAGTGGCCTGACTCAACCGTTCAAGACGGTTTCTCAAGGAGTTCGAGACTTGACGGCCATCTTGGTATTCCCCATCGTGCAGCTAAACTCACTAAATCTTTCGGTCTGAGGCGAGACCGACTTCTTCTTGGCTATATGGTCTAGAACCAGTTTGATAGTCACGGCAGGATTCGAGACAAAAGGGACTTCCTAACGACCCTTATATGCGCTCTAAATGTCTCATCCAGCAAATGTTCACAGAGAGAACAACCCCCAAAGTCTTTATCCCCTGACCAAAAACAGCCCTGTCGTCTCTGTTCTTCTCATTTCGTGAACCATGTAGTGTCGGACTCAAAATCCGGAGAACCGTCCAAACTAGTCGACTTTGCTGGGGTTGACTGTCCGGTAGCGAGCCCGGGATAATTATCATCACAATTGGGCCGGATTCTACTTACAACGGTGCTGGTCAATCTCTGAATCCAGCGTGTCGGTGTTTTGGTGTCACCTGCTAGTCTCTCGGGTATTTTAAGAGATGGTGCCGGGCTCGCGTGTAGATGCCCCGAGCGTGTCAGGTCACTTGGCCTTGCCAGGGGAGTGAGAGGATGTGACATCTCGAGTTCTTGACAACTGTGAAGTGATTAGTTGAGTTATCTCAATCGAGCGTCTGGGGAAACTGCCCCTGCAGAGACTCCCTTGTTAAATGGAAGGATGTTGTACTTGATCGCTACCACTTCTGCCCAGTAGGATCAATGCCTCTTCCGCGTATGCTTTGTTGGATTATAAGCATCTGCAGGACTGTTGAGCGTAACTAGATCCTGCCAAACAAATATTCTGCGGCTAATCTCAACGACAGATTCATTAATTATACCAATACAAGACTGTCGTAGTAGCAAGCGAAGAGTTCCACGGTGAATCTAAGAGCGAACGAAACGGTGTCCAAGAGCTTGGAGATCTCGTTAGCAGTGAATGATTGGAGGAATAACTGCTCCTGTATTGTTATACCTCTCGGATGGATTCGCCAAATTAGGCCATTGTTATATGTTGAGATGACTTGTACGACTTCTCTCCAATATGTTTAAATTATATCATGCATAATTCTGTATGACCAGCCATGATACTTCATTGTAGTGAGTCTCTCCTACTAATCCAGTTCTTAGCAGCAAGCCTTTGGGATAACCATCAGGATGCCCGGGGCTTTACAAGAACTGGATAGGGAGCGTAGCTTCGGACAAACACTACTCACTACTGATGGTGGGTATCGTATACACAGACTCTACCGGACATTCTTCAAGTCACGATAGATCACAAATTCAGCCTCGAATCCTGCTCTACATAGCCAATGTCAGCGCTTGTTCACAACGGTTTAATATATTGTGATAGGGGACCACATTGTTTCATGTGATCTCGTATAGGCCCCTCAGCAAGGCTTGCAAGCGGAGAGGTCTGTCTGTCAAGCCGTGTAAGTCGAAACGATCAAGATCATGGAACAATAAGACTGGCTGTTACGAAAAATTACCGTAAAGCTTGAAGATACTCGTAAGCTAGTCCTATAGCTGACATGGTTTCTCGGTCATTTGGCCTTGATAATTTGAAATAACTGGTTAAAATAATAAGCGCGTTTAATGTCAAAACCTTCAAGCCGAGGCTCTCACGATACCTAAGCTTGTCTTACACCAACCACAAACCTCCTGACGAATGCCGTCCATGACAACCGTAACGACACATGATGGGAGTCAGATAGCCTCACCCAATCTGCGAGTTGAACATTTGACAACTTGAACCGGCGATGCTTCCGAAATCAATCCTACCCCAACATCACATGCAATCCAGGGGTCCTCTCTTATTCTTCCAACCGGATAAAGGGTTACACCACGCCTCTTCCGCTATTGCCTCCTCCATCTCATCTGCATTCCAAAAGTAGCACTCCATGTTGGTCATTTCCCCAGACTCGCAATCTTGTCCCAAAACTTCAACCCCATATTCCGAAATTGCCCACGGATGGCAGTTGACAGGCTGGTTTTGTGACCTCAACAAAAACTCCGGGGAATCGCAACCCCCAAAATCGTCCGACAGCGCCTCACACACCCTTCCCCCGCGCTCAGCACCCATCGCCCATCGCCCACCGCCCATCGCCCCGGACTGACGGTTTTGATTTCTGGAAAAAGGGTCCTGCTGACCTTTCCGGGGAAGCAGACAACCAGAAGCCGATAAGGGGGTTGCGAGGGCAGGCAAGGCAACCAAGGTCCTGACTCGGGCTACAGGGCCGCGATTACGGAGCAGAGAAAGAGGGCTGGACCTGGCAGAATAGAGACCACGTGAAAGACAACTGACTTGGCAAGGAGACGCCTGGAAGAATTGGACTCACAGGACGCTTTACAGTGGAAGAGCAGTGAGAGGTAACGCTAAGCTATTTATGGAAGTCGTCAACGAGCAGGTCCACGTGGATGGCAACTGTACCGAAAGAAAATAAAAACAGAATTAAATATTTCAGTAAATGGGTCCCGTTCCCCTTTCCGGAGAGACCGTTTGAAACGTTCGGTCAATTTGTGGAAATACATGGTCGGTCCGACATTTTTACACATGCATCAGTCGGTACTATGCATACAGTATCTCTAATTAACCGAGATAACGACGTTGGAAAAAAGAGTTTGATTGAGATATTCTCCATTCTCCATGTTGAAGGAGGAAAAACTCCACGGAAAATGATATATAATGACATAAAGAGGAGAAGGGATGCTGTGGGAAAAAAACAACTCATGGAGATTAAAGAGGGGCAATGGCAAAGTCGCGATGCGCGAAAGAGGAGTTGTATTGCTATATATCCATGCTCTACAAATTTGATAAGTTAGTTGGTTTGAGAAAAGTACAAAAAGTTGATGCCTAACTTTGACCAAGGGGTATGGTCATGGATGAGTTCATTGCCGAGCATTATCGCGATTTTCTTGTTCTTACTGCCGGTATTATCATGGCATTTTCCTGTGCTGTACATATTACCCTGCCATTGAGATCCGCCGTGGGGACACTCTTGATGCAATTAGGGTATCGTACAGTATAGAGTAATCCCCTACTCAATGGGGCTGTTAGGACATCAATATCCGTTTGCCATCTGGCTGCTGCGTTCAGTATACAATTCGGCCGTTGGCATGCCCTGTCCAGCACGACACAGCTTGTATTGGAGCAATATGTTAGCCCTGATTCTATCTGCCGAACTTCTTTCCTGCTTAAACGGCGCTGGCCGAGTGGCCCAGGACTCTAATTTACGCATAGCGCCTTGTCTCGAGATGTCCTTGAAACTCAACCTTGTGACGACCATGAATGCTACACCTCATGAAGTAATAAGTTCATGTTGAAGAGGAGGGGAGGGGAGGGAACAAATGACGTAGATTCATTTAGTCCTAGAAGCCTTCTAGAAGGGCTGACCTACAAACTCATCGTCAACACCCTCTTGTTCTCGTTGCTATCCCCCCCTCTCTTGCAACCCTTTCGAAAAAAAACCGCCATGCTCGTGATACATTTTCTCATGCCGATCTGGGGTAATATCAGGAAAAGAATTAACGTTGACTTTCGAGGGGTAAATGACGTAGCAAGGCCACAACACCAGCAATCTCGATGTCTCTTGGCCTTTGTGCATTTAGTTCTTGATCTTGTAGGTTTTTGATAGAACCTTGGATATTTCTGATGACAAGGCACACACGATCGATACAGGAGCGTTTTTAGGCCCAACGGTCTTGTGACAGTACTCCTGCGTAAGGTCAGAAAATGGGACAACGGATTCTTTTTAGGTTTGTTTTTTCAATCCTTGGGCGCATTTCATTTCCCAGAAATGTCTGGTTGGGGGGAGAGCTAGCGTCGGGGAACGAGAAAGCGTAAGAATTGGTTTCAAAGCTAAAGAGGATGAGGAGCACCCAATCAAGGCCGTTGTTGTTTTCATGGCCGGCCTAATTCTAGCGGGAACCTGTGATCGAGCATGATTCGGAGAGGGGTGGAACAGACTTTGATTTGGAGTCAGCCTTTGGGGGTGTTTTTGTGCATTCCCTCGCGTAAGGGGAACTTTCACATCGTGACTGGTTCGGCTAGATCTTTGTAAAAGAGATATTTCCTTTTAACTAACATCAAGCCTCAGCATCACTCCTCGGTGCATGTGCCATATCCAGACTCGATTCCCGGCATCTGTGTTGGCGAAAGAGATCAGTCATTCTCTACGTTCCAGATGAAAACCAAGTTTTGGAGAAGTGAAAAAATAAAAACACTTTTCATGAGAACCCCGGATTTCGATGTAGGGGTTGCCCTTCCATCGAGCGCTCAGGTATTATCCGTCTCCCATTTCCACTTGGAGCGGATATCCAAAAGCTCCCGACAAAACCCGAGGAAGAGGAACCCCGTCAAGTTCAAGTGGGGTGAAGAATCAATGACACCAAAGCAAAGAAATACTGTAGACAGTTTTGGCAGTGATTTCTCACCCAAAATCCCTCGCAAATCACTTTGGTGCCTCATCGATTTTCTACCCCACTTGCCAGTACCTATTCACATGGAAGAAAGTCGGAAGGGTACGTTGCGGATCCAAGGGTTTGGATTACTAGGTTAGTGGGAGCTCTCTCCTCCTCCTCTTCAATATTTACCCCAATGTGCTGACCCGAGAGGGGGTGGGAAAATACCGGTAGATCCTATTGTCGTCCGGAATTCCCAAAGATGGTAATGAAGTGCAGGTCAAAACAAAAGAAAGATAAAGTCCACACGAAACTGGGTCGATAGGTTGCATCGTGAGAATACCTGCACTCAGGGTCCAAGTTTTCGTCTCTCCGTTCCATTTCTTTGTCAATTCTTCGCTGCAGGGTCCTCCATACAGTACTGCAATTACAGTGCAGGACAGGTGTTTTGAGCAGTCATGTACCCACTATATGATGTAAATGAAAATCAATCCCATTTTACTGGTGAAGTTACTGACTGCCTTCTTTCTCTTCCGTCAATTAACATCATTGTTATCACCGAACACAGTAAAATGCCGATCAGTCAAGGTGCTGCGAAGTACTGTATTGGAAAAATAAGAAGAAAAATTGATGGGATCATGGGGGTTGACTTGATTTTTCCATAGCAAAGGAAAATAAAGCTTGACCAAATTCCTCCAATTTAGCCGGCCTTTTCAACCTAGTCCCTGGTTCGGTCGGAATCAGATTTCAGAATCCAATGAGTCAAACAACCAAATCGAAAGGTGAAGTGAACAACTGGACGCCCTTTTTTTCTACTTCTGTTTCCCTTTCCAGCCACCGGTGCACCACTTGTCAAGTGTCAGTTACAGTCCATACACACACCCCTACTCGTTCTCCCCTGGGGTTCATGCTGCTCAATAGCAACATTGAACGGAGAAATAAATAACCGCAAGGTGGTGGCACTTTTTTACTTCCGGGGAACATCAAAGGGGACAAGGGACAAGGGAAAGATGGAAAGGAAAAAGCAAGTTTGTATCTTTGCCGTCCCGTGTGACCCTTGTTGCTTTTTTGATGCAATTGAGATTCACAAAAGAAAAACAAATGAAAAGAATTCACTGGTTTCAGTAATTAATTCTTTATTACTGGTATTGTTACTTTCTTTTTATTCAATGCCCGTTCTCATCTAAGATTCCGCCGCCACCAGTTTTTGAAACTGGCCATGTGAGCAATGACGATGGTTACATACCGAAACGATTTACGTACAGTAGGCTCTACATGTCTGTCTTTTGAACAACCCAGCGCGAGGTATTCGAGCTTGTGATCTATCTCAATTTCTCATTTCTTTTTCTTCTTAGACTTGATACATGTACCTTGATTTGTTTGGCATGGCATTGACAATACATCCTGATGATCATCACGACTCATGAAAGACTCTCGGGAAAGTGAATCCGTGGGAACAACATTTCTCGGACACCTCACCATTGACCCCAAAGTGTACTGTATCGTCAACTTTGCGGACAAAAAACAGTGGCGTTCCCTTCCCGAGTGGGTGAATGAGGGGGAAAAGGGAACGAAAGTCTCATATCGGCTGCGGCTCCGCCTTTGATCAGCATCAAGGGAAACAGCTCCAAGAACGCAAGCAAGCAAGCAAGCGAAGCGAGTGATTACATGTCGTAGTGGTCGAGACTAGCGAATTCTATCCTGTAGGCCTACATCGCCAGTGAGCCTTTTCAGCTCCCCCCCCCCCCTCTGTCAGAAAGGATAGCGAAACCAAGCGAGGAAAGGGGAAAGAAAGAAGAGAGTCAAACTATTCCGAATACAAAACGAAAGCGAGAAAAAGGAACAAGAACACCGGTACAGAAGGACAGCAGAGCTATGCACTATGCGATATATTACCAGATCTTGTGAGTTGTCATCTTTTAGCCTTAATCTTTTCAGCCCTTGCGCTTGCACTTTCCATACCCCCCTCCTCCCACAAG
>JABFFC010000030.1:0-62672 GCA_013623535.1 Fusarium penzigii
TTTTTTTTTTTTTTTTTTTTTTTTTTTTTCTTTTTTTTCTTTCGTTTCCCTTCCCACCGGCCAGGTCTTCCGGGTTTCATACTCCATTTCGCAGCTGAACCAAACACACCCCTCCCCCCTCCCCCTGGCGATTGAAAAACACAGTGTCAGAGAACAGAACGGCAAAATTACCCCACCATCTTTTCCTCCTTTGTAACCCGTAGATCTATACATTCTCGGCTTCTCATTGAAATCCCCCCCCTCTCCTCATGTCCATTATCAAAAACCCCTGTATCCCCAAAAATCCATCCATCAATGATCCTAACCTACATAGCCATAGCTGAAAGGAAGCAGAGCCGCTTCCGAGTCAGACCACTTGTGGTTCGACTTCAAGAAAATTATTCGTCTTTGTTCAACCTACCATCTTCTCATTTATTCTCAACTTTGTATTCTCACTTCTCTATCCTTGCTTGACCTCGTCTCAATCATCCGTCTCTCTATTCTTTTCTAGATTTGTTGAATCGTCTCCAGATCCACCACTACTTTTGCTACTATCCATACTGTACAACTTGCTGCAAGGTCCCTGCATCTTGTACGAAATTCCAATTTACGCTTCCAAACCCTCCTTACTGGGCCATTTCCATCATGACATCCTCGAGTCTCATCCTTTGCTGACCTGTTGGGTAACCAGTAACATCATGATCGAACCATGCCAGTGTAAATCCAACCATCATTCTCTCCCTGTTGGGAACATCAACTCCATAATATCCTCCCCATGACATGGCATCATCAAACGTCCCCCCTTAACTCGGTAATTATACGAGCATCATGTTCCTTTGCCATGGACTTCTGCCCGTCAATCATCATGTTTCTTTCGATCCGACTTTCCCTCGATCCGCTTGACCGCCTTGTACAGCCAGACATCCCGGTCCTCTTGTGGCAAAGCTCGAAAGTCTGCAGTACTTTCGCGATATCGTATTCCTGTACCGCTCCCATGTGATGACTGGTTGTACTTGTAAGGTGATGGGTCAGCGTTGTTTGATGAGCCCCTCTGGCTTTGATTATGTGCACTCTTGTTCTGACGGCCTTGTTGCGCACTGCCTATTTTCCCAGATTGGCCCTGCCTGCCGCTGCCTCCTCTCCAATATTGTGCCCGCCTGAGGCTATTTTGCTTTGGCCCTCTGGGAGTCGCATTGGCAGGGCTGCTCACAGGCTCTGAGTGTCGACGATCACTGCCTTGATCTGCTGACAGGTTGATACGATGGATTGACTCAGATGCCGCCTTCTGGGTATTCTTCCGTGTCTCGCCTTGATCCTGAGATGACTGCCCAACGGGCCTTTCGCGTGGCTGCCTCCCCCCTGGGCCTGTTGACTCTCTCTCCCAAGAGACCAAATCTGCAAGTGGTGGCAACTCCCAGTCAGAATCTGGGTTATATTCCAACGGCGATGATAGGTGGCCAACTGGTTGCTGTCGCTTCTCGACCCGTGGGCGTTTCGAAGGGCCCCGGCTTGGTGTGCTTGGATAGTTCTTTTCGTTATTTTGATCGTCACGAGGTCGGAACGCTGGGCTTGGAAGACTTCCATGTCTCGGGCCAATGCTTAAGGCAGAACTTGGCCTAGCATTTGGCGAATGGGTTGCTGACTTTCTTTTTTGACCGTTTTGCTGGCTATCGCCTTGCCCAGGAGTACCTTGTCGTAACTTTTGTCGTTGCGATGATTGGTCGGAGCTTCTTTCGTTTGCGTCTGGCTCTGTTCGCATTCCATGTGATGTACGAGGCGTCGAAGCTTCAATCGATGGCAAGACCAGCTCAAGTTCATCACCTTCAAGGTTTCCAAGTAAGTGCCTTCTGGGGATGTGAGAGGCAGATGGACTCTTTGTCTGATCATGCGATCCAATCCCTGGACTATCTTCTTGTCGTCCGTCATGCTGTACCTGGTGACCTTCAACCGTTTCAATGTATCCCTTATACATTTTACACCAACGCGTAGCAAATATGCCATTCCACTGGTCGACTAACTTATCGAGATTTCCGTTATTCGCGGAAAGCGCCAAGGGTTTCCTTTCTCTCAGAAGCAACCTGCGAGGATAACACCAGTCCTCGACCTGTGTTTTGAGATGCTTCCAGTCCTTGAATTCCTTTCGGATGGCTTCATCAAATGAAAATCCCTCCCACACCAGAGACCAAAAGTCTTGCTGGTTATGGTTCGGATTGAGTGGCATATTCAAGTATCTGTCCTGGAAAAGCAGGCAGGCTTTCAACACCTTGATCTTGCAGTCTGCTGTAAGTTGACGCTTTTGAATGACTGATGTGGCTACTTTCACGTTTGGGTCGCTATCGTTCGGAGGGCTTGCAATAGGCGGGTTAACAAGTACCGGAGGTGGTAGTATAGTCAACTTTGGGTTGCTGGAGGCTGCACCAGGTGCTGCAGAAGGAATATGTCTAGCATTGTCCGCAGGAACCTGCTTGGCTACGGTGGCAGCTGCTTGCTTGGTATTCGCTGCGAGCTCATGTCGCCCTTCTCCTTGGATAACGGTCGTTCTCAAATCCATTGGGGGAACATCTCCTCTCTGATATCTGGGCTTTACGTAGCCGTACTATGGACGGTCAGAAACCCGTATATTTGAGACTGCGGGATCGGTTGGTTATACATACTGGATTTGGGTTCGGATAGTCATTGCTGTTTAAGAATCCGAGGGATCCATTCGCACCACCGACTGAACTGTTGCCAAATGAAGGTGGACCCGGCATGCCCTGGGGAGGCTTAGTTGCCTGAGCTGTTGTGTCTGGCCATCTACCCTGTTCAGTTCTTATAGCAATTTCCCGTCGCACTATGACCGGTGTCTCGACTACTAAACCACTTCCTCTTCGTAGAGAAGGCTCACGAAAGGTGTGTCTACTACGCGCTAAGGGATGGGGAGTGCTTGCTTCTCCACGCTTCGTTGGAGTAGTACCGAGCGGCTTTAGTGCAGATGTAGTGGGCGCTGTGGTGTTTGCTTTGCCTTGGTCAGTCACATCAACGAAAAAGGTCAAAGTTCCCTTTCCTGTTTGACTGGGAGAAGAAATGGTTTGGGTGGCTGCTTCGATGGGAAGGGCTTTCCCCTTTCCCTTCCTTTTGCCCCTGTCTTTACCTGTGGATGCACGGAGACTCGGAGATTCGGTTACTGGTTCCTGAGCGACTGGACTGCTCTGTTCATCTTCTAGAAAAGAGCTAGTTGTCGAGATACTGTATTGGCTTCTGGGAGTGTCATTAAAGTCAGAGAAGGGACGATAGTCGATACCGATTGAGTTGGCATCTGGCTGGTCCTGGTTCTTTTCCCCATCTTCCTTTTGCTTGTTCTTATTCTTCCTCTTTCGTGACCCCATGATGGTGACTTGTGACTAGTGTTCAGTTAGCTAAGAGTTGTGAATAGTTGGCCAAACACATAGAGGGAAGACATTATATACCTGTTTGGTAGTCGTAGGGCTGGTGATAGATATGGTTGAGATGGTTTTGGCTAAGAACTTGTTCAAAGTTGGATGACAGAAGTTTGTGAATTTTAGAAACAAAGAATTGTGCGAGGAAGAGAAAAGATTTTGCAGTTGCCCTGTTCTCACGTTGTTGGGACGAAATCTGTTTGGCAGTGCCAGGCAAGTGCAAGTCGACTGACACTCTGTTCAATACCGGTGGCCAACATGCGAATCAGTAGGTAAACGCGTAAACTCGGCACCTATAAGCACAATGTAACAGATGGACAAACAGGATGTGTTATAAGGAGAGGTTCTGTCGCCTGGCCCCATATCAACAGAGCTGATGGTGTTTGTGGTGGAAAGGTGAATGCGGGACGGGGTAGACTGATGAGATGTATCATTGATAATACATCCTGACATACAAAACAAAACGCAGATGAGATTTCGTCGTCGAAAAATCCTTCCAGTTTTAGTTAAACCCTTCCTTAGGTAACATTTCGCCATATTCTCCGTCGTTTAAAACCATCCCAGCCCATCCTATGAAACAATATCCAACGCCCCCATCTACCTCTATTTTTCTATCACCTCCATTCTCTCGTCGTCTTTACCCTTTGGAAGAAAAAAAGTCTACATCCCACTTGAAGACAATAGCCTTGTCACCATGGAACAAGTCCACCATCACTCTCAATCACCTGTCTCAACCGCTGTGGCATAAAGTCAACCCACATGTTCGTTCTCTCTACGCTGAATCCCGCCCACGCCTCCTTCACCATCGCCCGCAGAGAATCATCGTCCCACTCCTTGGGTGCTTCGAGCTGCCACTGCTTGTAAGGGGGCCATAGCGTCTCGAGAGGGTTCAGATCAGGACAGTCTCCGCAGTTGTAATAGTATCGTAGTCCATGCTCGTCCTTCCACTGCTGCACTATGTTGACCTTACTCATAGCTCCGTGGGCAAATGCCTCCGAGTCCTCCTCGAGGATGAAGTTCTGTGCGCCCCCATTTGCGAGCCATGGCTTGACGCTCTTTGCCAGAACCCTATCCCGGTAGTCGTTCAACGTCAGAGTACCCGTGCAGTTGGGGTTAGTGGAATCCTCATAAAAGAAAGGTTCGCTCTTGAAGTTGTATCCCACAGCTACCCAGGCATGAACCTTTCTGAGATCGCGAGGCCAGTTGGCTTCGGGCTTCTCTGCGCATTCAAAGCAGAATTTTTCTCCTGGTCTTGGGATCAGCCGCATCTTTCCGTCCAGACCAAAGCCAAAGTGCAACTCCAGGCTGAACCGAATCTGTCTCCAATCCTGGGGTTGGGGATAAGCTTCCAGCATCTTCCGGGCATACTCGACTCTCTTCTCCCTGGCTCTCTTGTGAACCCATACCCTTGGGCAGCCCAAGCATCGTCGATAACCTAGAGTTCCCATTGTTCTGTGCAAGGTCCTAGGGTTTACATCAATCTCGAGACCAGCCTCTTTGGCCAATCCGTGCCAGTTCAAGTTGACGTTGATGTATCGGTCATCCCAGAGGATCCTCTCCATCTTCTGCTGGTCCTCGTCGGAAATCTTCATCGGCCTACCCCGTGTTTCCTCCCATTCTGGATCATTGCGCTTATTAGCAGGTCCGCTGAGTGCAGCATAGCCTTGAGACCGTGAAAGTTCAAAATGGCGGAAGATGGCCGATTTGTTGACTGGCAGACCTTGGGACTCTAGATATGAGATTGTGCCCCTGACCATGGCCTTTTTGGGTGTGTCGCCATGTTTATACCCAGCAGGCATTTTTTGCGGCCTTTTCTGTGGGGTTTGGGTTGATTGAGAGAATGATTGAGACGGTTGTGTTTGACTGTTTTTGTCTGCTCCACCACGCTTGGAAGCATTGATGAGTGAGATGTTGGAGTGGAGGGTAGCAGTCACGTGATTGCACCAGAACATGCATCTCCGCCTTGGTAGAAACCTAAGGGGACGAAAACAACCAAACACCAGTAATCAATATTAGAGACGAACTTGAAATATGTGGAATGATCATTCCTGACAATGATCCACTGTCTCATGTGCCAACTCAGTCAATTTTTAAGGGTAACGGCGTTGCGTAGACATATTCACTCCCTCTCGAGTTACCCTACGGCGACATTCTTTTAGTCCCTCTCGAGATTTTAATAGAACTTGGAAGTGTGTAATAATATGGCCAATTGCTTATATTCACATTGAAAACATATACACAAGTGGCCCCTATGAGATAAAGCTGTCCAATGTACAAGTTGCCTGCATTATACTATATGAATCGACCTCGCGTACCCGATTCAGTCTTGGGAACAAATCAAGAAAGACTGATAGTCACGCCGAAATAACAAGACGAATCATGCTAAGATAATAGAATAAAACATTAAGTCAACAAATACTCCTTGGCCGAACCAACTCTTGGTCGACACCATACTCTATAAACCCCTCAAAAATCCGCTCATCCCAGAATATCCAATATGTGCTCCCAGTATAACGCCGAAATGTGAGCCATGAATATCCCCATCTATGTTGATAATGTACGTGTTGAGTCGCGGGTACATTGCCTCGGACCCATGATTAACTTCCATACAAGTTTCATGTTCATGCTGGAACCAAATATTCCAACAACTAAGCTTTTCCTGCTTCGCGAACCGACATCATGAACTTGTCTTCAGCGCCGACCTCACCAGCAAGTCGAGCTGATGCAACCTTGGCATTTCGCTGCGACAGTATCGTTTTTACCTCGTCGGCTGTTTTAGTACCCAAGAGAGACATCTCCCTGCTGAGTAGGAACGCGACAGCAGCACGAACGAGGAGAGCATCACCTTCAAAAACATACACATCCCACAGGCGCGCAGCTTCGTCTATAGCAAGGTGTCCAGTGAAGATGCCGGTAAAGAGCTCGGACAGCTGCTCATCCAGCTGAACATCCTTAAGCTTCTTGGTGAGATGCTCGTGTAAGACAGGCGACTTGGCCGCCAGAGTCTGAAGAGTCAGATTGAAAGCCGAGACTTGTGCGCCCATGTCTGAAGTATAGAATGAGAGAGGTAGCGGTCGGTTCAGAACATTAGCGAGTGCGACAAATGCGGCGCCCGCATCAGGCAGGTTCAGTAGTAGCAGCGCTGCTATGGTCTGACGGTCTCGGTTAGCGTCAAGTATGACAGAACGGCATTCAAGAAAGTACTCACATTACAACCCGAGACGTAACCAATGTCGCTTCGGTACATGGCATACGCGCTCAGCACGTCAACCAAGCTTTCATGCAGTGGTCCCCCGACTTCAAAAATCCGAAGGTCTTCCCACGTCTTCTCGGCAGCGTCCTCTCGAATGGCTCGAAGCCACCTTGAGCGTCGAACATCTTCAGCATCACCCTTTTCGTCCTGGACTCTAGCTTCGACTTCTCGCGCTCTTGCAAGTGCTGCCTGGAAGGAAGTCTCAGAGAGTCCTAGCTCGTTACCGATCGCCTTTGTCCATACAACACCGCGGCTTCGAGGTGCAACGCCTTTCCACCACAGCTCCCTTGTCCTGCGTTCTCGTACGGCCTCTGACCAACGAGGAATGACATCCCTCTCCCAGATGAGCATGAGGTTGTCAGCGGCACTGTCCCTGCCCTCTATCTTGGCTTTCCTCGAAGCCTCCCTGCGTTCTTCAGCCTTGGCGCTGGCGGCCATCATTTTCTGATACTCGCGTAAGTGGCGACGCTCTTCAGCTGGGTTTTTAGGAGGGAGCCATGACGGCCGAGTTCGACTGAGAACCGCCTCTTTCTCTTTCGAAACAGGGAGAGGATCGATCATGATATTCGATTTTCGCAAGGGAGGTAGCTCAGGTGTTGACTTGATGCGTTCTTTCTTCTCGTAAGATGTGTCTACTGAGCCGCGACTCGAGTTCCAGGTATTTGGGCGCTGGGCATTTGGACGTTTCACATACTGCTGTTGCATGTCATCGGCGTGCTCCTCCAGCTTCTCAGTCAGAGCCTTTGCCTCGGCATTGAGTTCAGCCAAAGCAGCATTCCAACTTTGAGCCCGAGAGCTCGAAGGGCTTCTCGAGGTATTGTCCGTCTTCCATGTAGGCGAGCGGAGTGAGCCCTGTGCTTGCGCAATAGCTGGCGTTCCATTACCGACGCTTCGTACACGCTCCTTAGGCGACCGATCCGGGGATGGTGAGATGGAAGCTGGGCGGCTTGGTGTTCGCTCCTGCTGAGGTCGGGGCGAGATGGGTACATTGTCGAGAAATAACCCATCTGGGATATCATCGCCGTCGTCTTCATCACATTCTCGCTCGAGGTCGGCAAACGATTTGCGGTCACGGTTTGATTGCCAACTACCTCTGCGGGGCTTTGTGGGAAACGCCGGATCTCTCGGGTTGAGTGAGTAACTTGGGCTAGGGCTCCGTCGACGATTGAAAGATAACGAGGGCGACGAGGGACTCGTTGGAAGCTTACGGCGAGTGGCCGAAGCAGGACTAACCAGCGCACTCAGATTTGTGCTTCTGGGATTGGATGTATATGCATTCGTCTGGAGGGTAGGAAAGGGTGGGCGAGCCTTGGAAGCAGTCTTTCCGGCGGCAAGGGTTCGAGTTGAATGTGCTTTGGATAGACTAGGGCGAGGGTTGAGATCGGAAGGACTTCTTGGGATTATCGTATCGTCTTCAAGTCCAATATCCTCGAAGTGACCAACGTCGGCCAGAACACTCCCGTCATCGCTGTTGAGAGACTGGAAAGAAGAGGATTTGGAGCTCTTGGAGGCAGTCATTCCCGGAGGAGAGTCAGGACTGGTAAGAACACTGCCGATTTCGAGGGTGTGAATCATTCTTTCATCGCACGATGACGACGATGAGGCTACTTGGTTGAAGGCGCAGTTCGGCTGACTGGTTATCGAATAGATGACGAGTCGGAAAGCACCAAAAGCAGTCGGCTCTAGCAAGTAGTGTGATGTTGGTCGTGTATAATTGTCGACGAGATAACGTCGTGGTTACTCGACCGGCCTCGCCGTGTTTTGACTACCTAGGCGACGGAGCTAGGCTATGGGCTCGAGCTGTGTGTTGATATTGCGGTGTCGAGTATTGGGGCTGAGCGGGTGGTTTCAAGATAGCCGGGGGGGTTAATTTGGCTTGAATCCAAAACAACCAGGGTACACTAATCTGATGAAGGAAGCACGAGCGAAAGCAAGGGAGATGCTGCTAACGAGGGGAAACGGCTAATGAATATCCCAAGCTCATAAATTGGCGACGCAGAAAACGACTGATGGATCAATCGACGACTGAATTAGGTTGTTTGTTGATGTATGCAGTAAGCAATCCCCTAACGAGTGATGGAGAGAGCGAATTTCTGCGATGACGCAGGGTTAAAGCGAATGGGTGAGGATGAGGTTGATTAAATCGGGTGGAATAGAGGGTTGATAATGAAGTACGAGGGATAAATACGGTGACACAAAGTAAATATGAAGATTGAATATGATAATACTAGTAAACAAGAAATAAAAGAAGGACAAGGAGACGGAGGTGAGGTGAAGATGGGAAGAGGAAAGAGGAGGAAATGAAAGAAGACAAAGAAGTGGTCTCCGATGGAATAAACCGACCAGGAGAGAGTCAGGCCAGGCCCAAATCAGATCGAGGAAATCGCAAAGAGTTGCATCGACCCAAGCAAGGAAACTACGAATCAAGAAGCAATAAGCAAGAAAAAAAACCCAGACAAAAGATGACGATCGTGTGGGAAGGAGGGAAAGCGCGGTCAAAAAAGAGGAAGACAAATCCACAATATCACTTCCATCCTATCACCCATCCCATCCATCCCATGGAAGGAACCCACTTCACGAAAGAAAAGAAGGAGAGCGATTTCCAGGCTTGGAATCGTGGCACCCACACCAGCAACGGCCCCCCCCAGGTACCTGGTGGGAAGAAAACCATTTGCTGTATTTAGTAGAAGGCAGATGTATCCTTTGTGTGGATTCAAGGCGGGGGAGTGACTTTGAAATGATCTCCGTCTGTGCCTTGAATTGTTGGTTGTGCGGTAGTAGGGGGGTTACAATGGCCCTGTCGGAAGTATCCATGGCCGGTCGATTGATGGAGGGGTTATTTTGCACAGGCTTCATATTATGCACTGTACGATAGCATAATGATCTGCACGCGCCATACAGTGTCGGCGTTTCCTGCCCCTGAACCATCGTAATCTCGGCCCCCATGTCTCCAAGTAATAACCTGTAACGACGAATCACGGCGCAGAAGATGCCTCTGGATTCGCAAAGGTGACCAGGGATTGTTGTCAGTAGCGATGGAAGAATGGGCTTGGCGGTAGAAAAATAAGCAATTCTCAGCCGTTGCATCGTGTCTCTGCGACCCCGTCTTTTCGAGGTTTATTTTGGCCTCCATCATGGGCCATGCTTCATAAAGTGTCACGAGTGTCACGGGTGTTGCAAGTTGCTTCTGAATAACTCGACCTTGATTCATCTCGGTGAAACCAGTCACCTCCGAAGAAAAAGCACATCTTCTATCAAAATATGGACAAGAAGCAGATGACCGAGCCAGCCCCATAACCATCATTATTACAAAAGATCATAACACATTCGGGTATCATGTGATCAACATCAATCATCAATCATCCATCATCCTTTCAACTTTCCGACTGCGCCTTTCTGCCCCTACCACAGCTTGTCCCCCCCGCACTCTTCCGCTGCTTATCTAGTCCTGCCTGGATCTGGGAGATGAGTTCTTTGGCATCATACTCACTGTCGCTTTCATCAGACGAACTCTCATCCGTCTCATTCGCTCTCCAGAGCATGAAAGCCTCGATGCCCTCCGGTTGCTTCTCGTCCATGCTCTGGTCTTTCTTCTGACCTTTTTTCTTATCCTTTCTCTTATCCTTCTTCTTATCCTGTTTCTTTTCATCCTCTCGACGAGACTTTCTCACCTTTTCATTCTCTAAAGCTTCTTCGATGAAGTCATCAAGAGCTTGCTTCTTAGCTGTGAAAAGCGGTACTCCAGACCCCATCCGCTTGGAGTAAATCATGTGGAGATTGTACCAAAAGTTGCCGTATTGTGTGTCGCTGACGACACCTCGGTTGTGCAGTTCTGCCGCCATAGCATTCGAGATGCGATCTGTTCGGGGAGTGGGCATGCTCCAACCTACGCTCCAGCTGCCGTCGTTTTCGTTTGCCTTCTCTTTGTTATGGCCAAACACCTCGCCTGCTGCCATTCGTTTATCAAGCCTTCCGACTGTGGGCTTGATAGCATACTCTGACACTCCATCTCGGATCATGGGTGGTTTGACCTCTCGAGGAGCTTTGACCCAGTTGCTGTTGGTCATAGGCTCAATGATTGATTCATCAGGGACCTCATCCAGTCCTGAAACTTCAGAGTCAGAATCACTCTCAAACTCACTAACCTTTGAGGTGGATGCATGCTTTGATGAGTGAGATGCCACCGGGGGCGAAGAAGGAAACTCGGCATGCTCGTCAATGTTGTCGTTATCGTCCTCGCTAGATTGAAATGAGATGGGCGAGGATAGGTCATTGGCATCGAGGGCTTCCAACTTGAATATGACTTTCTCGTCCTCGAAGCACTCTGAAGCGTTGGAAGGTTCAAGGCTGCCGTGTTCTTGCTTAACCAAGATTTCTTCATCAAGACCACCATGTAGTTGATTAGACTCGATCTTGACAAGGCTAGAAGCCTGACTGTCAGCGATCTCGCGAGCAGTCGAAAAGAGTTCTTCCTCAATCTGATTCTGGAGGTTGTCGTTGGCAGCCTCCTCCTCTGCCTGGGCTAAGAACGCCTCGAGAGGGCCCGTCAGATCGAACGACGGATCCGAAGAGATGGGAGGGGGAACGTGCACCATCGCCCTGCCAGAAAGCGATGCCTGCACAATGCTAGGTAAATTCGGGGACTTGTCCTCGATAAGGGGACACGGCAAGTTGGTTGTGGGACCTTTCTGGTCGGGGGTTTTGAGAGACTCAGTGCCCAAGTCGTCATCATCGGAAAGGTCAGAGCTGTCGGAAGACAAAAGTTGGGTCAAATCAATGACGAGGCTCTTGGTTGTTGCCTGATATGGTGTAGTATAGGGGATGCTGGAACGAGCAGGTGTGGCAAAACCCTGTGAAACTCCTGGAATGATCCTCTTGACCTGGGGACGAGTGATGTGCTGCCTTGGCCTGCGCAGGCCATCATCTACTTCAGAGGCTTCATCATCCGCATAGTTGCTGATATCGTTCTTGATCACAAAAGCCTTTTTCTTGGGCAAAACACCCATAGCCGTGATCTGACAATCAGAATTCTCGAATCTGCCAGCAGATTCGCTTTTCAGAGGTGGTAGGGATGTCTCGGTACGTCGTCTCTTGGTGTGAGAACGTTGCAAGTCAGGCTGTTGTCGCTTCTTGGGTGAGGTAATTACTCTTTCAATAATGCAGTCCGAGTCCTCATGCTCCCGACGAGAAGCGGCTGTCTTGCGAATCTGACCAGGACCTTTGGCCTTGGCGATGGGGCGATATGAAGGGCTGGGGACAGAATTGTGTTGGCGTCGTGGAGCTTTTGAGGGTCTGACTGAAGGCTGAAGGTTCGATGAGCAGAGAGTTGAAACTCGATGAATGAAGTCCTCAACTCTGGCGCGTTTACTGGGGCTTGAACCTGGGTTCGGAGTTGCGGCGGGCTTGCGTTTTCTATTTGGAGATGGCAGCACCTTCTGGATTACACATTCAGAATCTTCAGCACCAGATGAGATATCGATAGCAGCAAATGGTGAGCTTCCTTGCTGCTGGCGAGTAGCCACGAGCTTTGCACTGGAAATATTACCGCGAGGATCTTTTGAGATATTCCTTTGGCGTGATGGTTGTGGTGTTTCAAGTATTTTCTCGGTGATATTCATGGCCGCTTTCTTTCTCATTTGCGAGGAAGACGTCTTGGATACTGGCGTCGATGAGATCGAGGTTGGTGCTGGTTTCTGAGGTTTTGATTTGGAGACAGCGAGTGCTGCTCGAGCAGAATTGTAGGCTTTATCATCTCTCTTGGTGGGAGTTATTGGGACAGACCTGCTACCTGATTTGATTGAAGCGATTTCCGGACATGATGTTTTAGTTTTGCTGCTTGATGCAAACTTCTTGGACGTGTTTGATTGCGGAGTCGAAGGTCGCGTACGAGGCGAAGAGAACAAGTCGGTGATTTTGAGCTGACCCATGTTTGCAGTCTTGTCTCACTGAGCTTTGAGAAAGTGAAGACTGGAGAGTTGAAAGAAAGAAAAGAGAAAAGGCAGCTTGTTGTGTAGTTACTAAAATACGGTAAGGAAGGGTGCAAGTTCCCGTTGACAAGAGCGCAGACGGGGAAGATGCAGAAACAAGAAGACGGCAACCTTGCAGTAACAAAGCAAGATGAGAAGGATGGAGTTAAACCGAGAAAACAAACTATGTGTTGTGTTGCTGAAAGACAGAAAAGAAATGCGACTGGGAGAAATCAGTGTGAGATGTGAATATGCAAGCGTGAAGGAGGCAGGGCGAAAGAATACCTACGTGCTGGGTAGGTGAACAATAGGAACTCATCAAGCAGTTTGTAGGCGACAATAGAAACAACTATACCCATCAAGCAAACGAATCAACACGAAATAGTGCACTAGTACTAGATACCTACCATAAGGCGAGGGGCTATGAAACACTCGCCAATTGCCAGTGCCTGGCAAAACCGATAAGGAAACATCGCACATATCAAAAGCACAAGCACTACCAAACAAACAAGTTTTTGCTCTTCAACAGGCGAGGTGCCCACTCACGATGGTCGTAAATTTTTGCTTTTCCATGCTGTCACATCTATGGTATCATTACAGATCATCATGGTCCATGCCCCTTATCCCGACTCATCTCTTGCAAGCTACCTGCGCTTCGCCTTACATCCGCTCTCGTCGACGGGGAGCAGCACGGATGATATCGTCAACTCGAAGAAGCAACTGTGAACACATGTTAGCCCTGAAATCTCTCCAAATGCTTCACCTCTTGTATTTTATCTTACCTCTGCAGCTTCACTGGCAGATGACACAACAGCCTTCTTCAACTTGTAACTCTCAATGACACCGAGATCTCGCATATCGGCGATACCACCGCCAGGGGTCATAAGATCCAGACCATATGTGGTGAGACCATCGTAGATAGCCTTGCGAAGACGGGCAACAAGATCACCAGAGTCCAGACCGGCATTGTCAGCCAGAATGGTAGGCAGCTGCCTCAAAGCAATGGCAAAGCTAGAGACAGCCATTTGCTTCTTACCCTCAACACGAGTGGCAGCACCCTCGACAGCCTTGGCCATGAGCATCTCGGCGCAGCCTCCTCCAAGTGTGGTTCGGGGCTCCTTGACCGTCTGAGACAGAACAGCAAGGGCATCGTGAAGACTTCGCTCAGCCTCATCGAGGAGCTGTTCTGTGGCACCTCGGAGGACAATGGTGCAAGCCTCTCCACCGGCAACGCCGGAGAACTTGATAAGGGTGTCCTCTCCGATGATGACCTCCTCAATCAAGTCACAGTGTCCCAGCTTAACCTGGTCGGGGTGGTCGAAGGTTGAGGCAATCTCACCGCCAGTCACCAGAGCAAGACGCTCGATACCGTCAAAGTCGGCGTGCTCGATAGACATGATACCGGCATCGGTAAACAGCTGCTCGGGCCAGTTGTAGATAAGTTGTCGGTTGATAAAGCAGTTGATGCCGTGAGCCTTGATCTTCTCCACCTTGGCCTTCATCTTCTCCTTCTCGGCCTTTTCCAAATCGGCAAGCTTGCTCGTAGATGTGACCTTGACACGAGCACCAAAGATCTTGACCTTGTCGGTATCCATAGAAGTGTTGGCAACCAGGATCTTGGCCTTCTCCAATCTCTTGGGCTGGTTCACACCGATCTTCTTGTCAAGAATGAAACCCTCATCAAGGTAAGAGTCGTTCAGCTTTCCACCGGCCTTCTTGATGATCTGAATGTGGCTGAGGTCGGAGCTCTTTAATCGGAGAACGGCATCGACGGCGAGCTCGGCAAACTGGTCTCTGTCCTGAGCAAGGACCTTGGAGCTGAGTGTAGTACGGGCGATGGCGAGCAAGTCTTTTCGGAAGGCCTCGGGATTCTTGCTGTGGTCAACGGCTGAGTCCTCCAACGTCTTGAGGGCTGCCTGGCTGGCTATTCTGTATCCTTCGATGATGGTCTGGGGGTGGATCTTCTTGTCGACCAACTTCTCGGCTTCTCTCAACAATTCGGCTGCGAGAACAGCAACGGAGGTGGTACCGTCACCGACTTCGTCATCCTGAACCTTTGAGAGGTTGACAAGCACCTTTGCGGCAGCGTTATCGAGGGCGATGGACTTGAGAATGGTAGCACCATCGTTGGTAACCATGATTTCGGCGGTCGAGCTGACAAACCATATTAGGGGTAAATTCGGCGGGATGGAAGACGGGGTTCACATACGCAGACTGAAGAATCTTGTCCATACCCTTGGGACCCAGAGTGCTCTTCACAAGATCACCAACGGCGATGGCACCGACGAAAGCGGCGAGACGCGCATTCTCGCCTTTTTCTTCCGTGGTACCCTCCTCAAAGATCTGGGTTGGTTGGAAAGACTAAGGAGGGGCATATCGGTCAGTATCATGTGTTCTGCCACGGACTCTCCACCAAGAACATTGTCTTGGTAATGACGATGTCGGAAAGAAAACTTACCATGATGGGCTAGGAGTTCAGTAACACGCAGGACAAAACTGTCGAGTCAAGATCCGGGCTTGTTAATGAATTGCTTCAGCCTTGAACTCGTGGCAGCCTTTTTTTCCTTGGAGCTCTCTAGCTAGTACCAGTAAAACGTAGAACCAGGCAAGCCCCTCCGTCCAGGGGGCCTTCCAGCGCCCACGTGACTTGCCCCGCGGTTGAGCGACCGTCGGCAAAGGAAGATCGCTTCTCCGGTCACGCACACTTTGAAGAAAGTGGAAAGTTACAACACCAAATTTGTGCTGTCGTAGGCTGGCCACCCGCAACATCAAGACTCCGCACGTTCCCCGAGCAAGCATCTCGCGGTCAAACTTCGCCCTCTGCGTGTCTTTCCACGGTCACGTTACCCCGCGCAGATAGGATCTTTTGCTACGACTTCGCCCGTCAGCCAGATCCCCGAAACATCGAATTTCGAACATCGAAACAAATATACAAAGACGAGAGAGCGGGGCAATTTTTTTTTCTGCACCCCTCCACAGCCCACCAAATCGCCCATCATGGCGCCTTCATTCGATCACCTCCGCGAGGCCGACCTCGACGACGATGAGTTTAACGAGGATGATATTGATATTTCCGATTTGAGAGAGAGATTCGAAGTCCAGTTGGAGCTGGGATACGACAGCTTCGTTGTTGTCGATGGCTTGCCCGAGGTCACCGAGGAGCAGAAGCCTAAGCTGGTCAAGTTCTTGTTGAAGAAGCTCAACACTGTTGGAAAGACGCGCGAGGATTTGATACACATGCCCATGGGCGACAACGGAAAGTCTATGCGGTAGGTGACGATGGATATATCTGGATTTATCGGAATCCCCCCGAGCTAATATCAAGTTCAGCTTTGCCTTTGTTGAATACTCCTCTCCTGCCGAGGCTGCCGCTGCCACCCGTCAGCTCGACCTTGTTCCCCTTGACAAGAAGCACATCCTTCGAGTCAACAAGATTACTGATATCGAGCGATTTGGACGAGAAGGCCGAGTCGACGAAACCTACCAGCCCCCCCAAATCGAAGAATTTACTGAGAAGGAGCATTTGCGATGGTGGCTCAAGGATCCGTCTGGCCGAGGACGCGATCAGTTCGCCATGTACCGTGGTGAGACTGTTGGTGTCTTCTGGAACAACGAGAAGGATCAGCCCGAGAACATCGTTGACCGTCAGCACTGGACTGAGCAGTTCATCTCTTGGTCTCCTCTTGGTACTTATCTGACCTCTATGCACGGTCAGGGTGTCCAGCTCTGGGGTGGTCAGTCTTGGTCACGACAGGCTCGTTTCCCTCACCCAAACGTCAACCTGGTTGCTTTCTCTCCCGGCGAGAAGTACATCGTTACCTGGTCACACCGCCCCATCTCTATCCCTGATGAGGGCCACCCTGCTCTCTCTATCGACGACCACGGCAAGAACTATGTCATCTGGGATATTGCCACAGCCAGGCCTATCCGATCCTTCGCCAACCTGGACGCCCCCAAGGCCGAGGATGGCAAGCCCCCACCAAAGATGCAGTGGCCCGCCTTCAAGTGGTCTGCTGATGATAAGTACGTTGCCCGTTTGACACCAGGCCAGTCCATCTCCGTCTACGAACTACCCCGCATGAACCTCCTCGACAAGACCTCCATCAAGATTGAGGGTGTTGTGGATTTCGACTGGGCCCCTGCCACCCCCAAGCGTGACGGTGTTAAGAACTACGAGCAGCTTTTCTGCTACTGGACTCCGGAGATTGGCAGCAACCCCGCCAAGGTCGGTATGATGAGCATCCCCTCAAAAGAGGTTATTCGATCACTCAACCTCTTCAACGTCAGCGATGCCAAGCTCCACTGGCAATCTGATGCCTCCTACCTCTGCGTCAAGGTCGACAGACACTCCAAGTCCAAGAAGTCACAGGCCACGACCCTCGAGATCTTCCGTGTCAAGGAGAAGGGTGTCCCTGTTGAGGTTGTCGACACCATCAAGGACACAGTCATTAACTTTGCCTGGGAGCCCAAGGGTGACCGATTCGTCATCATCACCACCACCGAGCCAGTTGGCGTCACAGCTGTTCCTCCTAAGACAACAGTGTCCTTCTTCTGTCCCGAGAAGGCCAAGGGTCCTCACGTTGGCAACTTCAAGCATCTCCGCACACTAGAAAAGAAGAACAACAACGCCATCTACTGGTCTCCCAAGGGACGATTCGTGGTGCTTGCTACCATCCAGAACCAGCAGAGCTCTGATCTTGACTTCTTCGACCTCGACTTTGAGGGTGAGAAGCCTGAGGCTGAGAAGGATCTTACCGCCAACCTCCAACACATGAACACAGGCGACCACTACGGTGTCACCGATGTTGAGTGGGATCCTTCAGGACGATTCGTCGCCACCTGGGCTTCTGCTTGGAAGCACTCGGTGAGTCTCCTTATCTCGTATCATTAATTTTAGTACTAACCTGATGGCAGATGGAAAATGGATACCACATTTACGACTTCAAGGGTGAGGCTCTTCGCGAGGAGCCCATTGACAAGTTCAAGCAGTTCGCCTGGCGACCTCGCCCCCCTACCCTGCTCACCAAGGAGGAGCAGAAGCAGATCCGAAAGAACCTCCGAGAGTACAGCCGTCAATTCGAGCAGGAAGATGCCGACCGTGGCGCCTCCGCCGACTTGGCCGTTGTGGAAGCTCGCCGACGCCTGCTCGACGAGTGGCACGCTTGGCGCGAGCAGGTCGAGCGCGAGATCCTCGAGGAGAGAGAGGCCCTCGGTCTGCCAGCCGACCCCCACGCCGCCCTTCTCGAGGCAAAGACAAAGTCACTCGAGGGCACGACCTCAGAAGCGGACCGTGTCATCGAGGAGATTGTCGAGGAGGTGTTGGAAGAGAACGAGGAGATTGTGGGTTAGAGGAAGAAGAGAAAAAAAAGAAAGAGAGATTTTGGGTCACTGGAGCATTTTTTTTTTTCTCCCTTTATTTTCTTGCATGGCCATTTTGCAAGGAGAGCGAGTGAGGGGGAAGGGATTTGCTTGTATCTGGTAGAGAAAAAAGCTTGCTTCAAGGGGCGAGAGGGGTCACTTAATGAAATTTTCTTGTCACGTTTAAACGGATGGTCCATGGTAAATGGTGTTTGTTTACATTAACTTTGACTGCTTTGTGATTTTTCTTTTGCTCGTGATGTGGTAAAGTTGTTCATTGTCTGGATGTAAGTTATGATAAAGCGACTCTCGGGATAAGCACAAGGCTGGAGCTTTTGTTGTGAATCGGGGTGAAAATCCGGAAATCAAGTAATAACTCACAATTCATGTATCTATAAATCAAATTCAGCATTGGCATCATTCTTCGACTTTGGTAATATAACCGTGCTATTACATTGACAGACAATTCACCTATCACATTGAATATACACACACAGCAACGATAAAAAAATGGCGACAACAATATAACAAACGAATCGCTTTTCATTCTCTTACTCTTATCTTGACCCGAACAGTATCCTTGAACATAGTACCAAAAGAATAACCTTGTTTAAACAGACAAGTTCCCAAAAACAGATCCCTGACTCTTGTCTATAGCACAAAAAATTCCTTAAAATAAACCCTCTGGCGTTACAGGTTGGTAGTACTTCTTGAAACGTTCTGTATCATAAAGCAAGTTCCAGCAAACTATTAGCAACATAGGAAATCGAACAGTCCAGAACGCAAGATACCCCGCGTCGAGTGGACCGGTCAAACGTTTGACGGTCTCGGGCATGTCTTCGTAATGGTTCTTCTTGTTGCGCAAAGCTCGGAGAAGATCCAGAAGTCGAGTGCCCGTGTACTTGCGTTGCTTGCCTAGACAATCGACAAAGTCACGTGGCAATATGCGCAGAAAGTCACCTTTGATCACACGTGGTGCGTGTCGCTCAAGCTCAGCCAGAGCAGGCGATGGTGGATCTCGGGGTTCTCTCTCGTAGTGATCGGAAGCGTCCACAAGGAAACCTAGCTTTCTTGAAGAGTCCCAGAAGAATGGGTGTGACTTGACTTGGTCCGCCGTCGGTCGCTTCTTGGGGTCTGCCTGGAGCATGGACGAGATGAGATCCTTAGCCTCGTATGCGCTTTCTCCCAACGAATCAAGCAGGCTCAAGTTGAAGTTGCCCTTGCGAATGTTGACTTCTCGCATGTAACGGTCTCCGCAGTCAAAAGGATGTGAGCCATTCGTCAAGACATAAAAGAATACCAGTCCAAGCGAGAAGATGTCAATGGCACGGGTTGCTCGTCGGTTGTTGGGCAACAGACCATCGTTCACCAAGACAGAACCAGACCCGCTCTGAATACTAGTATCGGTCAACGCGGAGTCTCGCGCATCATCATCCAGAAGGAGTTCGGGAGCCCGCCATCCTGATGTTCCGGCTGCTCTGCCTGTTGTCGCGCCGAATGAAGACTGGCCACCCTCAAGCTTCTTGCAGAGACCAAAGTCCGACACAAGCATCTTTGGCTTGCCATTCTTGCCCATATTGACGAGAATATTCTGGGGCTTCAGATCGCGATGGACGATTCGAAGTGAATGCAGATGGCTGATTCCATGTGTGATCTGCCACAAAACCATTGACTTGTCTTGCTCACCGGCGCGAGCGAGATCTCGGAAATGATATGGTTTCTCAATGACATCAGCCAATGAAGCTGCACATCGCTCCAAGGCAATGTAGAGGAAGCCGTCTCGGGTATGTTGCGAGTAATATGTGACAACTAAAACCGTCAGTCAGTACGTGAAATACACGAATCAATCATAGCACATACCATTTGCATGATTATCACTCTCCTCCAGTAATCTGGTTTCTTGAGAGGCAATGTCATAGAACTGAATCAGCATACGCTTGACAGCTACGTCTCGATTGCCAATCTTGCCAGCGAACACAAGGGTCCCATTGCTTCCAGTTCCCAGCTGCTCTTCCGTATTGACTTCGATGTTACCTAGTCGAATGATGGGGCCCGTTACTGATTGCATGTCATCGTTGACTGTCATGACATCGGGCTCGAGCTTGGGGCCGTCGCCGAGTTTCTTGGCGTTGTTCACAGCGTCTTCGACAGATCCTGGGTTAGGATCATCATCACGCGACTGGGAAAGCTCGCGATGACGACCTTTGCGATGCTTTACTCCACCACGATGTCCTCGATGGGCCTTCTTCTTCTTCTTCTCGGAGGGTGCCCCGTTCTGGGCATTTTCAGCTCCGTTAGGTGTGTTCTGGGCAGCGCCTTGCAGTTCCTTTGAAGGCTCCTGTTGTACAACAGGGACAGCAACTGGGGCATCAACAGTCTTGTCGGCCAATGGGTCAGCCCTGGGTCTTGGGGTTGCGTCGTCATCGCTCGAATCCAAATCTCTGGTGACTACTTTTGCTGGGGTCGATGGTGCAACGTCTCGCGCAGGTGCCGACTTTAATGGCTCATCAGGCAAAGCAACCCCTTCGGCCTTTTCTTTCGCCTCTCGCTGCTCCTTCTTATGGTTGAACTCCTCTACTGGTGTCGTAAATGATTCGAAATCCCTGTCAATACCATCGATATTGTTCTCGTCTTCTTTGTTCGCATATGCTTCTAGACCAACAGCGAGACATTGCTGAATAACATGAAGGAAACCCTTGTGCCGCATACGATTGTAGCTTCTACGAAGGTTTTTCTCATTGTAGAAGAGCATGCCGCAGAGCAGAATGATCAAAACAGGGTTACTGACAAACTCGGTTATGCTCTTAAGAAGACTCTGACGAATCAGCTTGATCTTGGTAAGGATCATCGGTTCATTGGACTCCTCCGGTATTGAAGGGACGTTTGAATGGTTCTCCATCTCCTCAACATCGTCAATCTGTGGTGCAGGCAACGTTGCAGAATGGTACTTGCTGTCGCGATGGACCCCGAGATAGTGAGTGCCGATGAGAGCCTTTGAGAGCCTATCCTCGCTGAGCGTGTCCCACGCAGGTGCCATATCTCTCCAGTCCGCGCGGGAGAGCAATGCCTCGGGGGCGTTGATGATGAGGGGATATGCACGACCCGACATGGCAAACCAGCTTCCAGATCTGGTCTTGTTGAGGAAGATGCTGTCACTGCGCAACTGCGCAATCTTCTTATCCTGAGACGGCATCGCTGGCTGGGGGAGAACGACGAGATCGGGGTTGCTCTCGAGAGAGGCATCCCATGGACGACAAACATCAAAGACCCGGGCAACAGGCGCAGAAAAGTCCTCTCTGAAGAAGGGTTCCGCCTTTTCAGATCGGGCATAGTCGAAACCGTAGACCTTTCCGTCGTGCTGACTGGTGATGTATTTGCTGTCGAGAGAGGCATGATGTTGGTGAAGGAGATCTTGGTCAAAGCTATTGGGGCTCCATTCGGAATACTTGAGTGTTGCAATTGGTGAGTTGTCTCGGCGTTGGATGGTTACCGTGTATTCGGTACGACCGAGTGTAATGGTGCCGGTAGAGCTACACTCCTCGCTCTCTGCATTATAGAGGGTATCCGGCTGAAGACAGCTCTCAGCCTCGTTGACATGAGAGCTACCTGAACCGAACCATCTCAAGACTCGACCGGTGGCCGCGTCCAGGGTGACCATTGTTGTCTTCTTATCACCCGTGTACACTACTCTTGGTTCTTCAGGGGCGTAAGGGGCGAGGGCTTCGACGATCTTCTTCATGGACAAGCCGGTGGGGACGATGCCGGCATCAGTATCAGGCATCCAGAGATATATTCCGCCGTCACGATTGGGCTCGATAGCCCAGACATAGTGATCGACAGGGTCATAGTCGTCGTCGAGGCTGGATAGGTTCTGACGATGGTGTTTCGTCTCGATCATGGGCTGGTCAACTTCTAGATGCCAGCGTTCTTTTCCAGTTCTTCTGTCATTGGCGTATAGATCACCGTCGACGGTCGCCAGAAGGACAAAGTCCTCCACTTCCCAATTCTTCAGACTCCGCGCAATCTGCGGCGAGGACAGCCCAGAAGCAGCACTACTGGACCGTTGATATCGTGAAGGATTTGGTGCTCGTACGGCCTCTGCCGGAGCCAAAGTTGCGAGGGCGCTCGCATCTTGAGGGATGATGATGTTTTCGTTTTGAAGGTTTTGTTTCTTGATGTTGTGCACATTTCGCTTCTGCTTTACGTGTCGGGCTTCGGCTTCGGGGGTGGCCTCGGAGGCCTCGGCGGCACCAACTCGTGTAGCAGCCCATTGAACCTTGTGGTCGTCGGTGAGCTGCTGGCTCCGACCGCCAGGGCCAGGACCACGGTGAACGTCGGGGAGACCATGAGCTCGATGCTGCTGCTGAGCACCGGTCAAATGAGCCAACTGGAGGATGAATATGGCAGCAAAGGCGATGATAAGAGGACTTTGTTGGGAGGGCCGGCGGCCCTCGCCAGGAGGTCGCCGGAGTATCTTCATGAGGGAAGAAGTTGTCAAGTCGCTCACATGGAATTCGCTACGTCGTTGTTATGGTGGGATTAGAACTGCGGCCGTACAATGGCCATAGCAGGACGATGTAAGCCAGAGATGGAAGAATGAAAGGGGTTATCCTCGAAGATGCAAAATGAAGTCACAGGAAGCTGTTGAAAAGGTGCTGCGGAGTTCGGGGTCGACTCGACTGGAAAAAAGAGGGGCGCCCGGTGGAGGAGTGATCTTGCTGGGTGGAAATTCAGGTACCGAAGCGGATGGACTCGATATAGAGATTCGATAGACCGACGTTGAAGCCAATACCGAGATAATAAATGATTGAACACTGATGAGAAAATTTGAAGAATGTGGTTTTATTCGATGGGAGGGAGGTTGGAAGTGTCAGGAAAAAAAGGTTGGGTATGGGTAGGTATTCAAAGGGTAACGAACAAGCAAGGGATGGACAGAGGCTTTCGCCCAGGTCAAGCCCGTCAAGGTCGCACCCTGCAACATGCCCTGCCCTCCGTTGTCTCGATTTTTGCTGAGCATGTTCGGGGGTGTCGGCGCACTATTTCCTGGGGGTGGTTTTCTTCCCTTTTTCTTTTCGGTCCAGCACCTTGTTGAATAAGCAAACGGCAAGAGATTACATTATTTTCGGTTACACTGGATGATCTCTTCATGAATTGTCTAGAAGTTACACTGCTTCAACAGAGTTTTCCAATGTCTTGGTGAAGTCTTTTCTCCATCCACGGGTGGAGGGGCTGCGTGCCAACTTTCATTATCACTCATCTTGTCCAAGTATGATCCCATGGCTCGTGTCCCTCTGCAGGACGTTTCGCTGTCAGTGATACCACGTCTACCACCAAAGTCATCCATCCAAGCGCCTCAAGGAGAAAAGATGTGAACATGGCATGGGTGTGAAAAGAGAGGGGGTTTTTCTTGCAAGGGATAAAGAGATTGGAAATGTGGCTGTTTCTGTGGAATGCTTACTGTGCTCAGTAATTGTAACAACCTCGCACTGTCATGCTCCCCGACCGCAGGACTATCTACGTATATCTTGGAGGAGTTTTGGGATAAAATATGGGGGACGGGGAAATATCCCATCAATCACTGATTGGCCCGCATCAGATAAATTGGTATAGATTGTCACTGTGAAGAACGATCATCAGAAACCCCTTGTCTGGAAAAGCAACGCGTGAGTTTAGAGTGCTTGCCGCCACCATGCCGATGTGGGCACACAGCAAATCGATACAGCAGTTTCAACATTCGTCACCTCATAAATAGAAACCTACAATGACGGTCATTATGACCCAAACTCACCACCCACCGGGACTCCAAAGTAAAAGGGGCGTCCATCGATCCATTCTCGTAATTATGGCTGACGAGTCCCCCAAGTCCTACCAGGATTCTTCGATACGAGAGGCCTGCATATTAAAAATCCCGACATACCGTGTCAACGCTACAAAGCACGGTATATCACGCTTCCCGCATCACATCTCAATCTGGACAAAACATCTCCCGTTGAGATTCCTCGTTGTGGGTTTCGCTTAGCTTTTAGTCGCACGTTGGAAAATCCATGGTCCGTGCTCCGCTCTTGAGAGGGAAAATACGACCCCCTTCTTTTGCCTTCCGTCCCTCCTTGTCGGGCGGCCGAGACCGGCGCTAGACGTAAGGGGGTGAACGTGCTTAGCTTCCAGCGACATGGCATCACGTCGACCTGTTCCATCTATCAAGACGCGTCCACTTCGCGTTTCATCAGAGGTGAAACACACTGAGTTACTGATGCTAGTCAAGTCGTTCGACTTTATGTGGAATGCAACATGTACCATCAGATAAGACAACGCTGCCAGTCACATTGTATGTCTCGAGTCCAAACAAGTTCAAAAGCTCTTTGACTGAACTGAATGTCCATGAACAATTTTCACTTTCAGATTTGTGTAGCAAAAAGCCTACTCCCACATAACCATCACCGTCATCATCATCATGTCTAACTAGTAGGTTAGGTATTTCCTGACAAACTCCTCGCTCAACACCTTTTCGTTGACATGACCACAACTCCTACACCCGCCAGAAACCCATACAGTCTAACCACTCAAATAAATAGTCGTCTTTAACCCCATTGCACAAGAACTTGCTTCTTGCCCTTCTTGCCGCCCTTCTTACCTTTGCCTGCCTCTCCCTCCCCGTCCGCAGGCTCCTCCCCTGCGGGCGTGCTGGTACCGCTGCCACTTCCCCATTGGAATCCAGTCTCGCGATGTCCGTAGTCTCTTCGAACAGGTCGCCCGTTTCCATATCCAAAAATGGTGCTTGTAGGTTTTGGAGCCGCCGGGAGGGCAGGGAAGTTATCCTCGCCCGACGGACGACTAGGCCGGGGACGGTTGAGACTGGTAGAGGACGATGGTTGTGACGAAGCTGTCCAATTGGCACGAGGGGCTGATGAAGTAGAGGAGGAAGCCCCGGATGCTGACGGGAGTGATGGGAAGGCTGCCGCTGAGGCTCGCGGTGCGCTCGCAGCTGGACGAGCAGACCAGGTTGATGGTCCGCTGTTCGACACAGGCGAAGGACCTCCCAGCCGAGTGCTGTTCTTAAGCTTAAGCACGCGGTTAGAGTGCTTTTGTGAAGGTGCGGCATTGGGCAAAGCAGGGTTGGCTGTCGCAGCATTGGCCCATCCGCTTGAGCTAGATGTCGCACCGTGCATGCCGCTGAGGCCAGGCAGGCTGGGGTAGTCCTCATTGATCGCTCGCCAATCCTGCCAAGCCTTTCGTAGTGCGTCCGCTTTGCTCTTATCGTCGTACAGATCAGCTACTTCGCGAACCAAAGTGCCAAGTGCATTGGAAGATGTGTCGGCAAAGAGGGTAAAGAATGCATCGATGAGCTGAGGTGCCGTAAGTGTTCCCTGCCGATACGAGGATATATGGTTGCGGAATGTTGCCATACGCTGAGGGTTATTCCCCAGAAGGTTTGAGGCCCGCTCAACGACAGCGCCGTGACGAACCAGCCGCGCTCGCTCCTCTGGTGTCATATTGGCCGTATCAGACACGTTTTCCATTTCGACTGGATTGGTGAGGTTGTTCTGGCTTTGGCGGGGAGTGACTGTTGCGCTGCCACCGCGAGATTGAGACGAAGCAGCTGCAGGAGTTGGTGAGGCCGCGGTGAGGGAACCGCCAAAGGTACGGTTTGAGACGGATTGGGCTGAATGGATCGCCATCTGGCGCTGGAAAGCAACCTCATCTCTTCGGAGAGGCTGAGCTGAGCTGACAGGAACAGTCTCTGCGTTGGGATCGCGACCGCGACCACTTCTTCGTCCATCTCTTCCACCTCTCCCCTCATTGTCCCGGCCGCCTCTCCTTTCAGGCTGGTACGACTGACGAATATCGAAACCCGAAATGTTGACCACTCTCGCATCTCGTCCAGCAGCCTTGCCGCCATGCTCGCTTAACTGGTGGGCTTGTAGATCAAGCTCCGTATCAAAAACGACGAACTTCTTCTCCAAGCATTCCCGATCATAGCACAGAAAGTGATCCTTCTTGAAATGATCCTCCAAGGCGTTATAGTCAAGGTAGTAGTGAGGCTTTCTCGAATCTCGCCTATCGCAGAGGAAGCAACGCTCGTGTTTCATCCTGCAATGCTCGTACAGCTTGTCATCGTCGTAAAATCTCTCGCCACAGAATCCACAAAGAGGGTGTCCCTTAAAACCAGTCTGGTCAGCTGCGCCGGGCTTATCGTCTCCATGACGCATGTGTTTTTCGAGTTCCTTATCCGCGAATAGCTCATGCTCGTGAGTAAACACTTTTTTGTTACGAGTGCATAGATCACACATTCGCTTGCGGTGGGTGGATTTAACATGGCGGTGCAGATCGGGCCAGCCTAGGCCGGCAAAATCGCAAGAAGCGTCAGGACAGTTGTATCGCAATAAAAGGACCGTGTCGCCGACTATATCCTCCTTGGTATACTTGATGCCAATATTGCTGTCGGTAGTAGTAATATCTTTATCCGTATACTCCTCGAAGCGCTTCTCGGCATCGTCGGTGAAGATGACATATGGAGCTGGGGTCTTATCGATATTAGCGAGGTACAAGGGGAGAGGTTAGATGGACACGTACACGACAATGAGCGCAATCCTTGGTCTTGTAGAGAGCTCTCATGCGCAACCCGCAGATATGGCATGTGGTGTGATTGCAAGGTGCAATAGAATGGTGGGCCACTGGGTTGGCGCAAATAAAACAGACGTCACTGTCGTCATCGTCATCATCGTCACCCTCCTTGGCCTTCAGTCCCGAGCTCATGGCATGAGCTCTTGAAGCAGCAGCAGCGACATCACGAGCAGCAGGTTCCGTGGGAACTGAACCAGCATTGTTACTGCCGCCACGCCCACGCTTTGCGCCGCCTCGTCGACCTTGATTCCCTCTACCTCGTCCACGACCTCGACTGCGAGATTCGCCTTGTTGCTGGGGTTGGGATTCGGACGTCGTGGGTCCCGGTGGATTTCCTCCCTCTACGGAAGCCATGGTGTTACTGTGAGCCAGAAACAACGGGAACAAGTTTATCGGAGTGTGGGAACTCGTTACTATGATCGCTATTATGTCGCTGATGGGATCGGATAGCTATAGTGAGCGAGAAAAGGTTGAATATCAAAATCCGGATGTTGATGTCCGGGATACTTGCAGAGAAGTTAGGAATAGCCGACCGATAGCTTACGTATCGGGGCAGAAGAGTATGAGTTTGGCGAGAATTGGAACAAAGAAAAAGATCGCAGAGCGTAAAGATGATGTCGACCAGATTTTATTCAGAGTTGACTGCAAATATGGCGGGGCAATTCTCCCAAACGGGGGACAGCCAAGGGCAGTTTCATTCTTAACCCAAGCTCTGTGGCGTGGGCGCAGGTGAGGTGGCTCGTGCACGGTGGCAGACCTCCTCGGCTGAGTAATTGGCATCCGCTAAAACCCAGGCAGTCATTGGGTGTCTGCTGTGTCTGCTTAGCTCGATGGGCTGTTTGTACCTGTTTTGAGTCACCGGCGAAAGAAATTGGGATTTCGTACCAAGACCAACAAGATTCCCTGACTCATTACGACACAAGACTCATCATGACGAGGCATATTGCAATAGTGTGCTGAGATTATAATGAAAGGGTTCAGATATTCACTACATAGCTCATAGCATTTGGTTGAAAGTCCAGGAGTACTTCCTTGTTGAAGTAATAAAACTCGGAGAAGCTAATGGCAGCTTCAAGTTTTAATATACCATCAGCACATTGTCTTTACGACATTTTATTTGTTCTCAATCCCTAGCTAAATCAATCCAACCCAGGCTACTCCTAGAGTTATATGCAACCAGCAGCACAAAAAATGATTCCATCCCTCATGAAAACCAGCTTGACTAACTGTCCATGCTCAAATACGATACCCGTTCTCTCCCATCCTACCGGCGGAAACCCAATCCACTCATAACATGTCTCCCCTCAGAGATGAACTCACTCTATCGACCTCATGGGGAGTTTTATAATAAAACAAGAAAAAAAAAGTAATGGACGAAATGAGCAAACCATCAATGCCGGTTACGCCGCCACGCGCCTAATCGCTCATATCTGAAATCTGTGTAACAACCCACCCGATTGTCTTGTTGTCTCGTGTATATAGAGTATGTGTGACAATGCCAGCTTCTTATTCCTCGACAGGATACAGATGGCTGCCAATGTCCTTGTTCATGCGGAACATGTCGACCTTGGATTGCTTGAAGACGGCCATCATTTTATCGTCGCAAATGATCTGGCGCTTGTCCTTGGGGTCCTGGAGGTCGTTCGCTTTGATATGTTCCCAGAGCTTCTTGACTACCTGGGGTCGCGATAGCTGAATAAAGATTGTTAGATATGATGCCGATGATTATGCGCGGCTGTTCATATGTGACCACGTACCTGTGTCTCTCCGACAAGCTCAGAGAGAGTCTCGCTGAGGTTGAATGGTTTTTGGAATCCTCCACCAGCCTTCCTCTTCTTCCCCACCACACCATCCGCTGTTTCCAAGTCGCTGTCTTCGTCGGGGTTGACCTTCTTGGCGCTCTTCTTGCGAGGCGCTGCCTTCTTTTTGGGCCTCCCTTTATCGTTCCCTCGAGTTGTACGGCCACGAGCTAGACTGTTCTCTTGAGCCTGAAGCTGCGCAGCTAGACGAGCATCTGCATCCTCAGCTGATGCAGATCTCTTGACTTTCTTTCGTGACGGTTCCGGTGATGCAGAAGGGTCGGTTTCGCCAACATCTGAGACGCCATTCGTGGATGCGTAGGGTTCGTTGCCAGCGGCGCTGGAAGAGACTGCGTCGAAACGGGCCTCAATAAGGCGCTTTATGGCTTCCTATATAAATTGTTAGTCGAGATCGTGACTCGGTCGAGACTAGCGCAGATCGATTGTCAAATCATCCTACCTTCTGATCACTCAAGTCCTTGCCGCCAAGAGCAGTCTCCAAACCCTGTCGAATCTTCTTGCGCGAGATGGTTTCGAGGTCGGCCGTCTCGAGAATTCCATCAATAATGGCAGTGTAATGCTTTAACTCTTCGGGGGTCACTATGTTGGATGTGATGTTAGTGGGGGAGAGATCAGGTAAGGGAAGTAAACAAAGAATAACATACATGGAGTGCTCATGGTGACGGACCACAGAAACTGAGAGAGACACCTCGGTCTGGCTCAGGTCGCACAGCGTTTGGAAATGGTAGTTTGAGAATGAGGGCGATTCCGATGACCGGCGCGATGGTGGGTAAACGGCGGGGAGAGCGCAAACGAAACAAGATTGTTTTAGCAGCGGGAGGATCCGTGTACGGGTCGTGGCAAGCGTGGGCAAATTTAGGTGGGCGAGGAGGTTTGGAGGGAAGCGCGCGGTCACTGTGATAAACGCATATCCTGGTGACGATTGACGACGTGGAAGACCGGACGATCGATTTGTTAGATATTGGGCTTTTTGCTGTAGCGACGCGGGTTCAAGGTGGAGGTTATCGATCTGGCTAGTCGCGAATGCGATCGAAGTATCGAGCTTGAAAATAGGAGAGGCAGAAGAGAAATGAACTGAGTTACAAACGAAAGCTAGGGAGAAGAGAATAGAACGCAACCAAGGCGTGAATGTTGAGGTTAGAATCAATGTTCAGGTGAGGCTTGTTTTGGGTAGATGTTGTACTGTATTTGCATGCGGCTCGAAGAACTGGGGTCAGGTCGTGATTCGTGGGTTTGAAGACAAGCCACGCGATCCAGACGAGGCTGATGTGCACTTTCCTCCAAGGTTGTGGCTAAGGGCCCCACAGCCAGCAAACCCTAGCAGACAGTCACCAATTGGCCAATGATAACCGCAGCCTCAGAGGACTCCTTGCTCGCTTGGGAAGGGGCATCCCTCCTCTTTCGTCACTACCGAACAGCCAAACTGAAAAGCAAAGTTCTGGCTTAAGTGACACTGCCGGACTTTCCATCATCCACAACAAAAGTTGATATAGGTTAAGACGATAACTCATCCAGATCGCGCAGGTATGCAATCAGTTTCCATCATCAACATCTGTAGTACTCTACCTCATTTCAGCGGTGGCATGAGAACAACCAAATCAACGTCATTCAAGCCATGACTTCAAAGATAACCCACCCACACTACACTCGCTCTCTCCACCGTAAGCAGCTAGAATGTTGCATGATGCACCAACCAATGCCAGGGCCAATTCTCAGTACTCACTTACACGACTGCAATGCATCGAGAAGTTGCAATTCGGGTCTAAGATTTATCTCCATACTTTTTCACCACCATCAATAGATCATTGCCTCTGATATACAGCATGGATTCATACACGGACTTTGATACATCCCGACTCCCCGGGTGTTGCCCCGCGCTATCCTGCGCTATCCCCGAATGGAACCTCATTATGCTTCACGCGCAACCTCAACTGACCTGCGACCGACCAACAACATTCTTTGTGATCAGTATTTAATCGAGGACATACACCGGCTCATTCTTCTTACTTGAACACCCACTTCTGCATCAACATCATAACCAGCAGACATCTTCTACAATGAATGCACTTCGCCAAGCGTTCCCGCCTAAGCCAGAGTTTACCGAAACCTCGGTTCCCGACCTCACGGATCGTACCGCCATTGTCACCGGCGCCAATAGCGGTGTCGGAAGGGAGGTTGCTCAGATCCTCTACAGTAAGAATGCTACCGTTTGGGTCGCCTGCCGCAATGAAGAGAAGGCCAATACCGCCATTGCTACCATCAGAGAGCAGCATCCCTCGTCAAAGGGAGAGCTCAAGTTCCTCAAACTTGATCTTGCCGATCTAGCAACGATCGACAGCTCTGCCAAGCAGTTTCTCTCTCAGGAGAAGAAACTGGACTTGCTTTTCAACAATGCCGGTGTTATGACGCCACCAGCGGGATCTAAGACCAAACAAGGATATGAGCTCCAGCTTGGTGTCAACTGCCTTGGTCACTTCCTTTTCACCAGAAAACTTACTCCCATTCTCCAAGCTACGGCCAAAGTGGCCCCGGAAGACTCTGTTCGTGTCATCTGGGTATCAAGCTCAGCCGTGGAGATATCTCCGAAAGGGGGTTTTGAGCCAGATAACCTCGACTACCACCAACCTCGCAACGTCATGCACATGTATGGCGTGAGCAAAGCGGGCAACTACTACCACAATACCGAATTTGCAAGAAGATATAAGAAAGATGGCATCGTGAGCGTGGTGAGTTCTCAAGGTTAAAGATGTAACTTCATGTAGCTAACCTCTAAGGCTCTTAACCCGGGAAATCTGCACAGCGAACTCGACCGTACTTCAGCATGGTGGCTCTACTATGCACGCAAGTTCACTTGTTATCCGCCGATTAATGGCGCCTACACAGAGCTTTTCGCTGCCTTTTCAAAGGACATTACTACTAACAATACCGGCGTCTGGGGTAAGCTGTTTTGATGTATTAACGCATGTGTCTTGCTAATTGATATACAGTTGTACCATGGGGTCGCTTTGCTCCCATCCGGTCAGATCTTGAAAAGGGTTCCTTGCCAGCGTCAGAAGGTGGAACGGGTATGGCGGAGAAGTTTTGGAAATGGTCTGAGGAGCAAGTTAAGCAGTACTTGTGAGCCTTTTGACATATATCATTGTTTATCTTTTAATAATCGTTAGTTGATCTCAACCCTCCAGCGTCTCAAAATCAATATGATCGAGTGAGGGTGACAATCTTGTTTCCAACTCTTTCATAAAGTCCCTCCAAAGAAGATCCTCAGAAGCGTCTTCGTATAGCCATGCGCAACTGAGCCCAAACATGTCCAAACCTGCACCCGATATTGCTCCATGTCCCTTGCTTGCCACCGACAGTCTGTCATCTTTTGCCCCTAGTACTTGGTCACCATTGCCAGGGATGTTCCCAGTTATAGATGTGCGAAGCTTCATTCGAAATTCCTCCATAAGTTGGATGCAATCCGATCTCAGCTGTTGAGCCTGTTTCACCATCACGTCTGACCCTAGCTTTTCGAAAATCTGGCCGCACTCTATCAGGATTTTGCGTAACGGAACAGAGAGAGGGCAGATAGGGCAGCCCGCTGCGAAGCCGACAGCTGCAAACATGGCATTTCGCTGCCAGTAGGCGATCTGGTACCACCCATCTAGTATCTCGGTTTCATGAAGTACTTGGTGTAAGATCCGTGTCACCATAATTGCTGTATTTGCAAAGCTTATGCAGTGGTTGTCGCAGGATAGTGCTCCAAAGGCGGGTGTTGGGAGAAATGAGAGGAAAGGTCTCGTTAAGAGGATATGCAGGGTGTGATACTCAAGCTCCAGGTTGAGACGCTGTCTTTGGAACCAAAGGGGATCATTCCCACTGAGATCGAGGCGTGACCTGTCGGATGAGAATGGAATACCTTGCAGACGAGGTGTTTTTAGCTCAATAGGGAGATCGTTAACCCATGACTTGAGATCGACGAGCTGAGCAGAGAGATACTGGGCACATTTTTCCCGCACCGATGGATGTTCATAGAAGTCACGAGAGCCAACCTCGTTCAGATAGTCTTGGGATTGAATCATGAATCTGGTGTGAATGCGGCGAATAATACGTGAAAGGCGAAGTCGCTCATGGTGGAAGCGAAGCCAGTTGACCTTGGATTCATTAGGGAGGGCATATGTCGGGCCTATCTGTTTGGAAAGGTTGTCCGGACAAGGAGGCGATTGGGCACCCTCCGAGAAAGGAATGGCGTAAGAGCGGCCGAGGTACAGGGACAGGTGAGTGTCAAGCATTTCCAAGCATTCCCATAGCATGACAGTGGGTTTCCCTGAGAGCCCTTTCTCATCTGAATTGCTGTGGAGGCTTTCATATTGGAGACCAATTGACTGGGCAACACGAACAGCTGTTCCTGTTATGATATAAGCCGCCTCAGGTTGGTCTATTGCGAGACGATATATTGCTGATAGAAAATAGGCCTGCACTGTCATGAGAGACGGACGAAGGCTAGCGAGCTGATCCTGTGCTCGTTGATAAAAGGACTGACCCGCTGAATGACCGTCACAAGCAAGCAGTGTCGCTTGGGTAGAGGCGAGATGAATACACAATGCGATGATTATATCTGTTAGTGGGCATGCTCGTCTTGTAAGAGAGTTGTCGCAGAGTGAATAGTAGTGGCTCCGGAATTCTGTCTCGTTAAGAATGGGGTATACAGCATGAAAGCTTTGCCAGTATAGGTCGAGTAAATAGTCCTGTTGCGGCCGTTGAATTTGATCGCACGTCTGAACAGATGCTGGTGATGAAAGAGTAAGACCGACAGGCTCCTCTTGATGGCACACGCTGACTTTGGTTTGAGACGACAAGCGGTGTGTAAAATATACCAGCGACGATTGGCCATACTGCAGACCGTTGATTCGTATTCCTTTCTGTAAATCCTGCTCATCCCGCTCATCCCTTGTAGGTATCCGTCTAGCCGGAGTAATGTCCCCTGATGATTTGTTCTCCAGTTCCTGAATTCGAGCCTTCAGTCTGTGGACTTCCCTGATAGTTCTGTCAATGCTTGAAGCATGGAGGCGCGATCGTAGAAGTGCTAAGTAATCACTTACCTTGTTGCTGCAGCTAGGTTTTTGAACTCGTTTCTATCCTCGCCCGTACATTCTCTCTGCGCAATCTTGCAATTTCGACAAGGCCACACCGAATCGCACTTGACACGATTCAGTCGGCACCAACTACAAGCACGCGAGACTTGAGCACGCTTGGAGCGATAAGAGGTTTTATCACCATGATCTGAATCATTTGGGGTAATTTCCCAAGACGTGAACATGGTGCAAGTTCATATGTTTCAATGATGATAATAAGAAATCGGTGTGTTGGTTTTGGATGTGACCAGCAGCGTAGGCCAAGACAATAAATGCTGTATTTGTCAGCGATCTATAGGAACGTTGCTGTGTGGAAGCAAGCGAGTCAGCGTCATATTGCAGCTCGAACTGTGGTGAAAAGAGTACCCACTTATGTACAAAAGGATACTGTTGATTGATATGTTTGAAAAGCCAGATATTTATGTTGCTTACCAACTGTCAAGAGATGGAAGAAAGAGCCACACTCGGTGGCTTTAGTGATGTTGGCGAGTGAAAGTCCATAAATAGAGGAACACTCAGCGAGGAAACGAAATCGGAACAATTAGCAGCTGACACAAAAGGATGAAGGGTGCCCAACAGCCATGATTCAAAGACCTATTTGGAATTGTTCGGAGTGTGGTAGCAAGCATATAACAATGTGGTAGAGGGTCGATATCTTGGTGGGAGAAATGGGGCCCAACACGATGCTGGCAAATGTATTCGATTTAGATATGGTATCTCAGAAACACGACATTTGGCCACTAATTATAATACTCAAAGGGCGTAGTATTGTACATACCTAGTACTAAGATCACATTAATTGCCATATATTGTATTTGATATTTGTTTCTTCTCAATGGGTACAGCCAGGAAGAAATCCAGGAACTGATGTCTTCTGCTTAATGACGATGGAACGTTAAATGAATCCGGAGGTAGAAGAGAATAAAGAAGGTTGATAAATAACACCTGCTACCTGGCTGGGCACGCCTTCCATGTTCATTTATCCCTGAGCTACTGAGCCATTCCCACAGCGATGGAAGGCACCAAGGATAAACAGCATCAAAAATGGAAGTTGCTAGTCATCGCGTGTAACATGATGGATGCCTGGATTCTTATACCTACTAGGTACATATAACAAACAGAAAACTTCACGCATATTCACAGCTCAACCAGAAACGATTGCAATGCACCAAAGCTGAATTCACACTATACTCATTATGAAGTCACTTTTCTTTCTGCTCGCTACACTCTACGTTGCTGTCGTACTTTCTCATTCTCCATCACCGCACGAGTTCTGCGCCAATCCTAATGATGATAAGTACACGGTTATTCAAGGTATGATATGCACAAACATATTTCTCAGACTATCAATTGCAAACTCCGCATACCAACGAAACAATCAGATCCATTCTATGGTGACCGAGACGCTGGCAAACCCGGCATCTTTCTTCATGCAACTTACCCTGATGCTGAACCTCGATGGTTTATGATATACCAGAACGGCATTGATTTCAAACCATACAGAGCTATGAGGGTAAACCCATCTCTTGTTCTTATTTATTCGTTGTTGATATCTCCCAGATTCCCTCCAACGCAACCGTATTCATCGATGTTACGGCTTCCTGCCACACCTTTGCTGGGCGACTGGTTCGTGGAACTGATTTGAATTTTGACGGCCGTCCTCACAATCCAGGCACATGGGCACAATTTAACTGGGAAGCATACCCTCGAGTGTTTGGCGGGGTGTCTGTTATTGAAGGTAAACTATCAATCGCCGACTCGTCTAGAACTCCAATACAGCATAGTCACTAACATTGGTCAAGGGAATGATGGCCCGATGCTCTTTCAATCGGAAGATCCGCGAACTCCGACCATGGGCTTCATACGCGATATTATACCTAATGCTCCAAACGCGTGCAAGACGTTCAAGGACAGTGGCGGATCAGTTCTTAAACCAACTGACAAACATGGGCAAGATGCCTTAACGAGAACTTATACCGAGAGCCAACTAGATTACCGAAGCGTATCAATCAGCAGCAATTATACAGCGGCGATTCAGTCCCACAATGGACGGGTTCATCTGACGTTGTTATATGGCAGCCACTAAAGTCCTGCCCAGCATCAAATTCCAATAGACAAAATGCAGAATATTAATAGTCAATCAAGTACAGGGTTACAGAACCAGTGCGTTCATTCGACCAGATCACTCGCAATAATTCCAATCGCATCGTTTTTGAGGCATAGAGAAGTTGGTAATCATCATCATCAATTGTTTCGTACCGTCGAATATATTCCGGGGCCGTAGTATTTACGTCCTGCTCCAGTCGCATATATACATTGCCATCAGTATCACTTGTAGTCGCACGTTCATGGCCAATTGCTTGCACAGCGTCAATATGCCAAGTATAACGAGCATAACATCGACTCCTGCCACTACCTCATTGAATTCATCAATCAAGTTTACCACTTAATACCATTGGATCGGAGCTTTTTCGCAACTTCGGCCGCAACAAGTCTCTCGATAGCGACGCCGGGGTGGTAGTTGTCGGCCCAGAGCTACAACCACATTAGCACAAGCTTCTTTAGTCAGAAGATCCCAACATACGCAAGACACTCCATCGGAGTTGAAGCAGGTTGCATCAGGCGCACCGTATGCCTGGGGATTTTTGATAGGCTTCTTGAAGGCATCTGCTGTATCGACAAGAATCGCCTTGACACCGGGGTTGGCCTTCTTAAAGGCTTTGAGTCCAGCATTCAAGAGCTTGTTGTAGAGCTTAATGGATTCGACGAGGGTAGCTCGGGATTCGGCGGTGTTTTCCAACATCAAGGGTGTCAAATTGGTGGCTAGTAGTCAAGTAAGTTATTATCCTAGAACAAACCACAAAGTCTCCATAAACTTACGCGGGACAGTCAAAAGGACGAATTGTCTAAGACCAGCATCATAGATGTCTTGAACCAGGTCCAAGTATCTGGCCACTGCTTTCTCGACAGTCTCGAGGGGGTTTGGCTTCCAGTAAGACTGGCCGACGTCGTTAACTCCGATCCAAACTCCCGCAACTGCATTGGATTCCGTCCAGGGAGCATAGTCGGGCTTCTTAGCAAGTGTGTCGAGGAATACGTCGACCTGGTCCGCGAAACTTATGACATCTTCCTTCCAGGGCTCCACGATGGCGGCATCGACGGTGGCTCCGCCAAATGCAAAGTTGTATGCAAGTGCGACGGAAGTGTTCTGCTCCGTAACCATGCTACCAATCCAATTGGCACCTCCAGATGCTGTCCACCCAGGGAAAGGGGGATTGCCGATCGGGTTCTCAGGGGACGGTTTCTCGCCACTGATGTTGAACCATGTCTGGGAGTAGGAGTCGCCACTGATTCAAGTTAGTTAATGACCTGGCAGGAGTAAGTGAGTCGTGAGAATGACAGACAAGCTGATGAGGTATCGTGGAATCGCAGTCGCAGCTGGACGAGCTTGAACCTGCACCATAGTGGTGGCTAGTCCGAGGAGGAGAGTCTTGGCAATCATGACGATGCTCGGTTCTTAAGTAATTGGTCTATAACAACTCCACCGTGCTCAATTAACACGTGAAATCGTTCACATCGTGGCTTGGCTTGGGCCCTTTATACCCACGGTAATTGAGACGACTGCCGATGTTCGAGCTACCAAAGGCCATTCCGCATCAAGCGATTAAACTTTTACCCGTATTTAATCTGGAACACCGAGCTCTTCCGATGCCTATCTTGGAAACGGCATGGGTCATCTGCCGGTCAAGTGATGCTGGTGGATATACTAGTGAGTTGTTAAAATCATGGCATCTCGGAAGCACACCTCAATGCAGAAGACGAATTAGAGTGATGGCCAGTTTGAACTGCGGAGAAAAGCCAGATGCGTCAATCAGACGCCGCGAAATCACCCCAGGTTGTGGAGAGGGAGGGAGGAGGTTGTACCGGTATGGTATGGCCTGCATTAACAGATTGGAACTTGCATTCCGCTGCATACGTAGTATGATCCGACAATGCGTCTAAGGGAAACACATGGCCGGCTGCCCCTCATTCCAACCATGCCACTCGCGTGGGTTCCCTGACGAAAATATCCCCATAGTTTCTTATTGCAACTACCGGGATGATCTCTCGAAACCTCCGTCTCCCATAGTCGCATACCGCTAACGTCGTCCGAACAAGCAATGGCTGCCCGGCGGGCCGAGAGAACCGACGGCGACAGAAGAAAAGGTGTGCGTTCAAGGCTCAACCCCTCCCCAATTTCCCCAATGACGATCGCTAGTGATCCACGACTAGTGTCATTTGCCCTTTTCATGAGACGGATGATAACCCTCCGCGACCACTTCCGAAATTAAGGACTTTGACTTTCGACGAAAGATGCTAGCACACACTAGGCCTACCATATCCGTGAGAGGTTCGAACGGAACTTGGAGCTTGGTAGTATAGATGATACATGTCCAAATTTGTATATAAATGCGACACACCATCGCATCATGCATCTCGTATGAACCAAAACCCAGACATCAATCACGAAAAAAAAGACAACGATAACTGGTTGATTCAATATGAAGTTCGATACTGCACTCCTCCTGTCCTGCACGGCCTTCCTCCTCGGAGCTGATGCTCGCCCAAGCCAAAGCAAGAAGGGCTTTGTCACCGTCAAGGGCGAAAAGTTCCAGCTCGACGGCAAAGACTTTTACTTTGCTGGTTCCAATGCCTACTATCTCCCCTTTTCCGAGGTGAGTGAATACGGCACCGACAAAATGGGCTACAACTTTTCGGTAGCTAACAGAACAATCATCTAGGTCGAGGCAGACGTCGAGGTTGGCCTCGCAGCAGCTAAGAAGGCTGGTCTGAATGTTATGCGAACCTGGGGCTTCAATGATAGGAACGCAACCACCGATTCCAATGGACTGCCCAACTATGGAGGCGAAGGCGCTGGAGAGACCGGGGTCGTCTTTCAGACCTGGGAGAATGGCAAGTCCACCATTGACCTCAAGGGCTTCGACAAGGTCGTCAAGGCTGCCGCCAAGACCAACATGAAGCTGGTCGTCGCCTTCACCAACAACTGGGCCGACTACGGTGGCATGGACGTATATACTGTCAACCTTGGAGGAAAGTACCATGATGACGTAAGTATATATCCCGTCTTACGGCTGGAGTGATGCTAATAATGCCTGGCTAGTTTTACCACGTACCCAAGATCAAGAAGGCCTTCAAGCGCTATATCAAGGCCTTTGTCAACCGATACAAGGACTCACCCGCCATTATGGCTTGGGAGATCGCCAACGAACCCCGCTGCGGTGCCGACGGCGTGCGAAACCTCCCCAGGAGCGAGAACTGCACTCCCGAAGTTGTCTCGGCTTGGGTTGAGGAGATGAGCGCTTATATCAAGAGCCTCGACCCTCACCATCTCGTCACATGGGGAGGCGAAGGTGGCTTCAACATCGAGTCCGATGACTGGGCCTATAACGGCGCTGATGGTGGTGACTTCGATCATGAACTCGCCATCAAGAGCGTCGACTTTGGTGTCTTCCACACATACCCCGACTGGTGGTCCAAGACCGTCGAGTGGTCCAACCAGTGGATCAAGGACCACGCCAAATCCGGACACAAGATCGGAAAGCCCGTCGTTCACGAGGAGTACGGCTGGTTGACCCCTGAGGCTCGACAGGAGTACCTCGGCCAGACTAGAAACGAAACGAGACTCGAGGTCGTCGGCGAATGGCAGAAGATTCATCTCAAGGAGAAGATGCCCGACATGTATTGGCAATTCGGCTACTCGGGATACTCCTACGGCAGAAACCACGACGACGGATTCACCATCTTCTTGGATGATGCCGAGGCCAAGAAACTGGTGTACCAGCACGCCAAAGACATGAACAAGTTGAACAAGAAATAAGGAGACGAAAAGGGACTGTATTGTACGTTGACATTATTTCAGTCTGCTGCCATGGCATTTATATAGCGTAGGGAGCATCCGGGTTTTTTAAAGAGTATATATTAAGTGCGTTTTTTTTTTCAATCGGATCATATTACTTAGCCATTTTCTCAAGCCACTTTCGCACACCCAACCACAAACGTGTCATATAGCCTCCCTCACTTTCGTACGCCTGCTTCCTCTTCTCAACCTCCTCCAAGCTTCGTGTTGCTTCAATAGGCCGCTGTTGCCTGATTTCGTCTTCAGAAAACCAAGTCCCGTGTAGGCCGTATGGCACTCGCTGCGGCAAATGAATCTTGGCCACGACATCCCGCATATTTTTCGCATCGAGGATCCAAAGTTCGGAGGTCGACGAGTCTGGACATTCGCCGGAAGGAAGAAGCTGGGATTCGTCAAAAACATAGAAAAGCAGGAAGCCATCGTCCTCAGAGGTGGATGAGTATCGAGGCACGAAGCGCGGTTCCTGGGCGTAGTGATTGGGAGGGAGCTTGAATAACTTAATCTGATCCAAGTCGTTGTCCTCCGCAAGAATCTCGCTGACGGTTCGCTTATCGACACAGCCTGTCACTGGTGGCATGTGCATTGATTTGCCCATATCTATCAGAGCCTGGGCATCAAACTTGACAAGGATATCAATTTTAACTATACGTCCCAAGCCAGCGCTGAAAGATGGCTCGGTGGTACTGCATCCATATACATAACGGGCAGACTGCATCGCGCGGTCTGGCCGAGTTGATGGAAATTCAAAAGGGATAGCTGACAGAGCCCACTGATGGAGTATTTGATTTTTGGTCTGTTCCGTGAAGTCGAATTCATAATAGTATAGACGGCATTCATCGGCTTCGTCGTCTAGAGCATCAGTGAAGTAGTCCTGGCCTGTCTTCTGGTGTGTGGGTGATTCCAACTCGAGGGCCTTTTCGAATCTATATGAGTCTGAGTGTTTGACAGACCAGCCGTTGCCCTTTTCATGAGTCCTGTTTGATTGTTTGATTTTAGGAGGAACAGCGACGTTACCGGCGAGGTAAACTGGAGCTGCTGATGTCATTCGGCAAGCGATCATATTTACGGAGGAGATATCTCCTGACTTTTCAATCGTGTCCCAAGCGTTGGCAGTATGGAAGATGCTGCAAGGTGCAGTTCCAAACCAGCGCACATTTGAAGGGTCGTGACGACGGAAAACACCAAAGCGTGAGGGCTTCGATTCATCGAAGAAAACCACCTGGCCATTACTAGACATGCCAAGAGGATCGAAGATAAGTGGAAGATCCATAATGATGGTGTGAGCCGACGAGGCAGCAAAGTCGTGCATCATCTTTGCGCCCGAAACCCCAGCGACAGGTATGTTTGCAAGTCTCTTGGTCCTTCCCTCACTCTTTTTATGTGCCGGGATTACGGAATAGTGGACGTATGGCGGCTGAAAGGTATTGTGGTAAAGGAGCATTTCACCGGTGATGGGGTCAACCTTGGGATGCCCGGTCGTCCATTCTTTCATCCAACTCAGTAGTCCACGACCGCCAAATGGTTCTTCGTCCCGACTTGAGACTTGCGAAATGGGCTCGCCTTCGGCACAGATTCCATCATACCAACCCACTGTGTCAAGTGAAGGGAGTTGGACCCGCATTGGAGGGCCGCTCTCACATGTTGCCAGAGCCCGGCCATCATGGTAGAGTATAGACGTGTTCGCAACACTGATTCGTTTTATTGCCTGCTGTGACCCGGGCAGATGCGATAGAAAGACCAGGAAGACGGCACGTAAAGTACAGACCGTCACTTTCAGAAATGTCGATAGCGGGTTAATGAGTGTTGCGATGCTTGGCATGATTGGGGAAGAGATGGAAGTTGTCTTTTGAGAAAGTAATAAGTCGGTCAAGATGTACTGATTGACAAATTCAGGCGTTATTAGGCCATCATGAGAGTTGGATGAGAATGCGACGCCGGAGAGCATGCCGTCGCCGTCGAACCAATGTGCGTCGCGACCAAGATCCTCGTTGCTGACGGGGTTACTTCCATTGCGAACATACTGGCCACCCTGGAGCTCACGAGGGATTATACCAGTGTATGAGCATGGTGTTAACGGTCTTGTTCGATGGATTGGTGCAAAGTTTCCACAGAGATAACTTGGGATTTTTTTCAGCCATTTGTACCAAGCGGGTAGTTATCAAAGAGATATCAAAGAGATCAAATTTAGCGGAGAAGTATGCTTACGGATGTTTTGTTTGGCGTTTGAGTTGACTTGAAGTTTTGGTAGTCATCTCAACAAATGTGGCGGCAAGCCGTGGCGTAGAGAGTGTGGCAGATGTGTCAACTGCTGTCTCACGCATTGGTGGCTTTGGCAAGGTCAGGGGTATCACGGAAAGAGCCAATCAGTGAGCACTAGAAGATTACAAGGGTCGTGCACAAAAATGTGGCGGTGAGTTGGCGTTGATAAGGAATGCTTTAACTGCAGGTACGACGGACAAAACTGCAAAATTGCACATTCTCAAACAGAGGTGGGAGGAATCGATGGGTAATAGAGTGATTTCAATAGCACGGCAAAACACTAAAAGACATGATGTTCTACAGATTTCTTCATCGTCATCACTACCACCATCTACCCTAACTTTTTTTTTTCTTCTCTCGGACCATTCGGCAACAATTCGTTGTTGGAAGCCAGGTCAATACCAGTTGGAGTGTTCCATCGTTTCCCATCTCTGACGACTTCAATTCCCATGTGTGGTGTGCATTGGCATGATCGATGACGAGTCAACAAAAGAAGGAAGGAAAGGAAAGAGGAGCCCGAAATCCCTCGTCATTTTCGTGCTTCTTTCATTTGTCCGAGATGGAAGAAATAGGAAGAGCAACCGTTACTTTGATAGCGGCTTATTTGCAGCCCCGGCTTTCTCGCCCTACGCTTATTTTGTCACCCACTCCTGCTCCATCGCTGTTTCTCCATTTGCCAATGTCTTGACGTCAACGACTCTGGTCCCCTTGTCGAATTTGCTGAGACGCGAAAAATGCGGGCACTAACAAAAAAGTACAGCATGCGCCCCAAAGAAAACAAAACAACTGTCAGAGGAATTTCACCAATTCTCTCCCTTCTAAGCAGAGCGACGATTCTTTTCTCCCTCAATCTGTAACATCGATTTTCTCCCCCCCCCTTTCTTGTTAGAATTCTATCTATTGCATGCATTCGCCCTCCGCAACCCCCAACTACTACTTTTCAGAGTCGAGTTGCCTGTGATCATTCTTCAAAATGGGGTGGGATTATGCCGAGGTGTAAGTATTCATTTCTACCAACTGAATATCTTATCTCGAACACAAATGTTCAAACGCCAATAAATTGCTCATGAAAATTAACCTTCGCAAAACAGACATCTCAAGTACACAATACCACCTGCCATAGCGTTGGCTGCCCTCTATAGGCCACTTCTCACCCGCTTGGACGTTTACAAGATCGTCTTTCACATCACTGTGAGCTCACCCCTTCCCTTCCCTCCTCTTCCCATTTCTCTCTTCCACATACCCGGTAACTCTGGCGCTAACTCTCAATCCACAGATCGCCGTTGCGGCCACCATGTGAGCTACTCTGCCAATTCACATCACACCCTCCATGTGTGAAACCAGGACAAACGCTAACATTTAATTCAATTCAGACCGTGGGACTCGTGGCTCATCAGGCATCGCATATGGTCATATCCCGACTACGCCGTTGTTGGACCTACCTTGCTTGATATCCCTGCAGAAGAACTATTCTTCTTCGTCATCCAGACCTTTAACACTGCCCTGATCTATTTGTTACTCAATAAGGCCACTTTTCATCCCATCTACTTGCGAGCTGAGAAGAACAATGGCACCCCCAAGGGGAAGCTGGCTGGTCAGGTTGTTCTTATCCTGGCCATTGTGCACAGTTTCTTTACCATTCGTTCTGGTGGAACTGGCATGTACATGGCCTTGATCCTCATCTGGGCTGGACCTGTCATCCTCATGCTATGGTAAGTTGGTCAATATCTAAGCATGGCATGCAAAACTGACGCGGCCAAGGTCACTCGCATACCAATTCCTTGTTGGCCTTCCTCTTTCCAATACACTTCTTCCCATTGTACTACCCACCGTCTATCTCTGGGTAGTTGACACCTTTGCTCTCCGGCGCGGTACATGGGTCATTGAGGAGGGAACTAAGTATGGGCTTGAGATCTGGAGAGGTCTCGAAATTGAGTAAGTCAACTGATTCACAAATTGAACATCAACTGATGCGGGTACAGGGAAGCCGTTTTCTTTCTGATAACCAACACAATGATCGTCTTTGGCCTGGTTGCCTTTGACAAGAGCTTGGCAGTCTTGCATACGTTTCCTGACCGGTTTCCTGAGCACCATGGCGGGATGCCCAGCCCCCTCATCCTCGCCAAGACCATTCTCTATCCCGAAGATCAGTACGATGCAGACGCAATTGCAGGACTTATTGATGCCGTCAACCGCCTGAGGCGCAAGAGCCGAAGTTTTTATCTTGCCAGCGGCGCCTTTGATGGCAGACTACGAATCGACCTGGTCCGACTGTACTCATTCTGCAGAGCCGCAGATGACTTGGTCGACGAAGCGTCATCAACTGAAGAGGCTCGGAAATGGATTGGAAAGCTGTACAAATTTCTCGATCTGTCGTACAGGGCAAAGGACAAAGCGACAAGTGCATCAACAGTCAGCGACTACGTGAGAGCAGAATTTCCCGCCCAGGTTCATTTTGCGCTCCTCCAATTGACAACCGAATACCTCACGAAGCAACCTCTAGTCGACCTCCTTAAAGGATTCGAAACAGATCTGTTGTTTGATGCTGCTGAGAAGCAGTTCCCAATTGAGACTGTCGAGGATCTTGATCTCTATGCGGTTCGCGTAGCTGGCACTGTCGCTGAACTCTGCAACCACCTTATCTTGTATCATTCTACAGCATCAGTGTCAAAAGAAGTGCGCGAACGTGTTCTACAGGCTGGAGTCGAGATGGGAATCGCCCTTCAATATGTAAACATCGCACGAGATATCAAGACGGATGCTGGCATCAACCGGGTTTACATTCCAAGCACTTGGTTGAAAGAGGAGGGCTTGACAGCCCAGGATGTTGTGCAACAACCGACTGGACCAACAGCCGAAAAATTGCGAGGAAGACTCCTGGATCGCGCATTTGCAAAATACAGGGAGGCACGTGAAGCAATCGAGGAACTTCCAGCTGAAGGAAGAGCTCCTATCCGTGTGGCAGTGGAAAGTTATATGGAGATTGGCCGGGTTCTGAGGCAACCCAACTACACAGTCAAGGCTGGACGTGCAACTGTGCCCAAGCTTAGGAGGATTCGAGTTGCATGGATGGCTTTGAGCCGTAAGTGAAGTTGGGCGGAGAGCTTGGTGGAATTGTCTCGGTGAATTTTGATTTTGATTTTGATTGTTAACTAGAAGGGGGTGTAATAAAGAGATGGTGATGGACTCGAAGCGAAGTGAATAAGGGTCTGTATTTTTTACTCGATTGATATCCCATCTTGGCATTTTCAATAGAAGCAAGCATTCTGCTATTGTTTGGTACACAATATGAAGCATTACTATGACCATATCCGGCATGAATTTCAAATTTGTTGGTAGTATTCTACTGTCAGCCCACCGATCGTGACAGGGTTGACAGGGACAATGTGCATCGTGATATTGGCCCTAAAAAAATTGGACTTCGGCATAGTGAGAAGGCCGACAAACCCCGACATGATTCATCATGTCTCCAAGAACGAGACTGAAATTGTCCCCGCAAGCTACATTTTCCCCTCACTCCAAGATAGCGGAACGCTCAATTGGTTGTAAGGATCATACCGCAGTAGACTTTTCCATGCAATTTCCCCATTTCACATGTCAGCCCATAACGTTAATGACCTGACTGAGCCAGTGAGCCCACACAATGGTACCCTCACTTGGCATTGCGGCGCGGCACATGTGTTCTTTGCCCGTTTTTCTCTCCCCTCTGATTGCCCTTGTTTCCTATTTTTCTTATTCCTTTCTGCATGGGTCATGGCTGCTCAGTCAACAGTCGATTTCTTATTAGTGGGGCAGTTGAGACGGTTTGACAGATTGCGAGGGTGATTTAGAGTCAAGTACGTCATAGACTCGACTGAGATATTACCTCTAATAGAAAGGTTTTGGCTGTGATTTTTGGTCTTGTGGTTCCCATGCACACATCACATCTCGCACCTATCCATTCTCTGCTACTCTGTGATCTTCTGTAGCACTATCTGTTTATGGGAACAGGTCCAACAATGTCACAGCAAAAGTCCGCTATTGTAATCGGTACGTCAGAGCCTATTTCACTTGTATCCAGGACCATTCCATGTGGTGTCCCCTGGTTTCTGTCGATCCCTCACTGTACTTGTCGGACCGCGTATGGTTGACTAGTAGGATTTCGTACTGACATTTACATGATAGGCGCTGGTGTCGGTGGTGTGTCAACAGCTGCGAGACTCGCCAAGGCTGGCTTTAAGGTCATCGTCGTGGAGAAGAACGACTTCACAGGTGGACGCTGTTCTCTCATCAATCATGATGGATATGTGAGTCCAGATACCCTCACTCACATTGTTGAAAGTCAACAACTGACAAGACCCTAGCGCTTTGATCAAGGCCCGTCACTTCTCCTCCTCCCTCACTTCTTTGAGGAGATTTTTAAGGATTTGGGCACTTCCTTGTCAGATGAAGGCGTGGAGCTGATGAAATGTGAACCAAACTACAATGTCTGGTTTGGTGACGGTTCTTCCTTCGAGCTGTCCACTGATCTCACCAAGATGAAGACTGCCATTGAGGCTGTTGAGGGCAAGGACGGCTTCGAACGTTATCTTGGCTTCCTCCAAGAATCGCACCGTCACTACGAGATCAGTGTCAAGTACGTGCTCAAGAGGAATTTCCCTACAATGTACAACATGCTTCGACCGGATGCATTGCTCACCTGGATGGAGTTGCATCCTCTTCAGAGCATCTGGACAAGAGCCAGCAAGTATTTCTACACTGAGCGTCTGAGGAGAGTCTTCACCTTTGCCAGCATGTATATGGGCATGAGTCCATTTGAGGCGCCCGGAACGTACAACCTGCTACAATATACCGAACTTGCCGAGGGTATTCTGTACCCCCGCGGTGGCTTTCACAAGGTAAGTTAGTCAAGTTTGCGTTTGACGCTGGTTGAGACGCCCAACGCTGACAACAGAATAGGTTGTTGAAGCCCTCGTCAGTGTTGGCAAGCGGTTAGGGGTGGAGTATCGCCTTTCGACACCCATCAAGTCCATCTCCATCGACAAAAGCACAAATAGGGCCGATGGTGTTGTTCTTGGCGATGGTACCTTCCTGCCAGCAGATGTTGTCGTAAACAACTCCGATTTAGTCTACGCTTACAACAACCTTCTCCCCGATTCCGGGTATGCCAAAACACTCGCAAACAAACCTGCTTCTTGCAGCAGCATCTCTTTCTATTGGTCCATCTCAAAGAAGGTTCCTGAGCTCGAGGTTCACAACATTTTCCTTGCCGATGAGTATCAGGAGTCTTTCGACAGTATCTTCAAGGACCACCTGATCCCTTCCAAGCCCTCGTTCTACGTCAATGTCCCATCACGTATCGATCCCTCTGCTGCTCCCGAAGGCAAGGATTCCATCGTGGTTTTGGTTCCAGTAGGACACCTCCTCTCGGACAAGGAAGGCACACACAAGGGCAAGAATGGTGAAATGATCAACTCAAGCCAGGATTGGGAGTCCATGGTGTCGTTCGCTCGTGAGACCATTCTTTCTACTATCCAGGCTCGAATTGGGGTTGATCTTGCACCTCTCATCTCCAACGAGATTATCAATACCCCATACACATGGAAGGACAAGTTCAACCTTGACAAGGGTGCCATTCTTGGCCTCAGCCACTCGTTCTTCAATGTTCTGTCATTCCGACCCAAAACTCGTCATGCCAAGTACAAGAACCTGTACTTTGTGGGAGCAAGCACACATCCCGGTACTGGAGTACCAATCTGCATTGCTGGTAGCAAACTTGTTGCGGAGCAAGTTCTCCAAGATGTTGGCATTGCTGACAGGGATATTCCATGGAAGACAGTCATTGCGGAAAAGGCAAAGAGCGAGCTTGACAGAATGCAGACTACACCTGTGTTGAGCTGGCTCCACGTTGGCGTATTGCTATTGGCCATGGTCTTGTTTGCCATCTTTCAGTCTTTGGTTGTTGCTCGCTCTTAATGATAGTGTCGTGTGACTTGGATCGTTTCAAATTGCAGGGATAGCGTCTAGATTTACTGCATGGTGTAAATGGGATTAATATTTATTCAGTTTCTGAACTTCATGTTGCATTATTCTCCCAGCCAATGGAGTATAAGTGAGTGTCACACGTGCAAGGATGCAAGTCGCTCATCCTGAAATATACGAAGTTGTCTCCATTGTCCACAAGGCCAGGTCGACCAACTCGATAGAGACGTTTCCCACAAGGCTGAAGATGATAACTAGAAATAGAGATCGCCACAACTGCCGAAACCCTGCATTTCATCTGCCGATCAAGCAAATAGTCGATCTCGACTATGTCCCCATCACAAATCACACCCACCATTCCCATTCACAGAACTATAAGCGTCATCGATGTCAAACGTTGCAATTAACAGAAGATAACTCTTTCGCTAGTGTGCAGGACCAGCAAGTGAAACCAGTTATTTCCGTCAGGCTAATCCCTGACATGCTTCTAGCGCTCAGTTTACCGAACCATCGTGAAGTCATTGTTTTGATATAATGGTGTAGTAGCTGGGCCGTGATATCCGAGGCAGACTTACTTGAAAGGCACGGGTCACGCACGACTTCAGGATTTTAGGTTGACTGAAGAAGTTTCATTATTATAACGCGGCATTCATACACTCCGGCACTCGTCAACCTACCAACAACAAGAACTTTTGAAGAGACTTCATCATGGGCAACGACGCATTGAAGACAAACCGTACGTTCGGATCATGAAACCGTAAGGCAGAGTATTCTAACATGCAATAGCTAACACGGTGAACGGTGTCACCACCGACATCGACATCACCGTTCGAGGATCAGACTGGTACTGGACGGTTTGTGCCATCATGACTACCTCGACCTTCATCTTTCTCGGCCTGGCGAGAAAGAAACCTCGCACCGATCGCATATTCCACTACATCACTGGTGGTATCACCATGGTCGCGGCTATTGCCTATTTCACCATGGCTGCTAACCTTGGTTGGACGCCCATCGAGGTCGAGTATCGGAGAAGCGATCACGAGGTTGCAGGTAATCTTCGAGAAATCTTCTATGTGCGATATATCGACTGGTGAGTAAATGTGGCTGCTTGAGGATTGTCAGGGGCTAACGATGCAAAGGTTCATCACGACTCCTCTCTTGCTAATGGACCTGCTCCTTACTGCTGGAATGCCATGGCCTACTATCCTCTGGGTTATTCTTGTTGATTGGGTCATGATCGTCACCGGGCTTGTTGGTGCTCTTGTAAAGAGTTCGTACAAATGGGGATATTTTGCATTCGGTGAGTTGATTGAGACGCTACCCTGATTGAATTACACTCACACCAAAATTTAGGTTGCGCTGCTCTAGTATATATTGTCTGGCAACTCGCTTATGAAGCTCGCATCCACGCCAATCATGTCGGACCTGATGTCGGACGCGTGTTCCTCATCTGCGGAACCTTGACACTCGTGATTTGGATCCTCTACCCCATCGCCTGGGGCATCTGCGAGGGAGGAAACGTCATCTCCCCTGACTCCGAAGCTATCTTTTACGGCATTCTCGACATTCTCGCCAAGCCTGTCTTTGGCGCGTTGCTGCTCTGGGGACACAGAAACATTGACCCAGCCCGACTCGGACTTCGTCTGAGGGACGTTGGGGAGATTCCTTCTGAACATCCAGACACAAAGGGTAGGAACAGCACTGGACGCACGACGGGGTTTTCGAATGGTGAAGACAATGGAACCAGTTCTGCCACTGGGGCTGCTTGATTTAATACTTGCCGACAGAGGATGGCAATGAACTTGTCGTTAACCTCTGCTCATATTGTCACGATTATCGGTGTTGTCTTACTATGGGCTGGTTGAGGCAGTAGGAATATTTCTTGTGTTTGTATGTGCAGTAGTCCATATACTCGTCCCTTGCAAGCACGTTTCGTTCTTTTTAGCAATCTAGTCTTAGATGTTAAACGATAGCACTAAATCAACTTAGTCGCCAATATCGAGAACATGTTTCATCTCTATGTACCGGTAGTTTATCACTTCATCGTCATTGCAGCCACCCAGGCAAAGGCCGTTGCTGTGAAAACCTCGCCATCGACACGTTGGCACATCAGAAGACTTGGGACAGCACAGTTTCTGCGTCTGCTTCTTGCTGGGCGGACACTGCGTTGAGTCCATCATGATTTGCGAGTCTTTGTCATCTCGAACAATCTCCGTGTAGCCATGAGGACAGGATTCACCGCAGTTTGTGAAACGACAGATTTCATTGGCTGACTTTTGCAGAGTCGTGAGTGGCAAACCGGTTAAAGTGTCAATGTTTATCTGGACGCCGAGTGCAGCGGCTAGTCCCCTCGAGTACGAATGCTTATGATTGTCATAATCAACAGACCACACCAGGACACCGCTTAGGCATTGGGACTTTAGGAAATCAGCCTTGAGTTTCCAAGTATCCCCGTCATCGTATGGAACCCATTGGTCCTCGTTATACTGGATTGCCTTGACAGCGGCGCCTTTGTAGAGCTTTGGCTTGAGCTTGTTGTTAAGAATGATTTGCATGATCTCGCTGTTGAACAGGATGCGTGGTTTGCCGCTGCATTCTCCCGCATCCCTACTAGAGAGATACTCGCAACCCGGCTCAGCACAAGAAAAATTTACGAGCGTAACGCTTCGGCTATAATATGCCAAGCCTAGTATAACTCTGGATGGAGGGACCTTATTACGCCAGAGGAGATCCAAAGAAGTCTCATCCTCGCTCAGGTTAGTATAGGCTCTAAGGTATGAACCCGTCCACTTATTGCCGACATGCCATCTTTTATAGGGGTTATAGCTAATGAAGTTAAACCAGTCGATAGATGGCTGAATGGACTTAAGATCGGAGTGTTATAGATTCCAATAACTAGTTAGGAGAGTAATAGACAGGCCAAACTTATAGTTATTGAGAGCGGACCTAAGTCCCCTTAAAAACCTGGGGTAGCTTTGGAAATCAGAATCACGATTATTCCTGTTAGGACCAACCGGATACTTCTAGTTATTATCCACACTAATAAAGCCCCTGATATGCATAAAGAGCGTTAGGGAACCGAAAAAAAGGCATCTGCTGCCTCTCGCTGGCATTGACTAAGTCGGAAAAGGTGGTGGCCGTTGGCGAACCGGTGTCTAAGAAAGTCCAATCTCCGATCGATAACCAGAGCTCCTGGTCCCAGTCTCGCAATTTGAGTGCCGCCAGATCGCGGGAGAGTCGCTCATCCCCTGCGCTGCTGGGTATGACTATGAATGAGTCTGGGTAGATGTGGGTGTAAATTCCTTGGGAAAAGGAATAGGGACCCATGGTATTGCAAAAACGTGATACACCGCCAGGACCATAGTATCCAATCACACGCTCGACAGACCGCGGCCAATGTTGCAAGAATGTCTCTTGATTTGTTCGTCGCCACAGAATTCTGTTAGTGGTACCGCAAAAGCCAGATTCTCTGCAGCAGGAATTGAGGGGATAGTTTGGAGCATTGGCGTATTGCGAAGGCCATTAGCCTGGGTTGCACTCAGATTTGGCGTCGCAGTTATAAGGCTTATATTGTTAATATTCTTATATAAATTGGAATACTCAGATCTCTCTTCAGGTTGCTACTAGGATAGATAGGAGGGGAAGAAGAGAAAGAAGAAGAAAAAAAAAAGCTTGTCTAAGCCTAGGCCTAGATCGCGATATACACAGTCTTAAGCTCCGTCCAATAGTCCGTCGCGTACTTGGAATTCTCCCGCCCCTCGCCGCTCTGCTTCCACCCACCAAATGGCATATCCAGCGTCGTCATCGGGCTCGCACAATTTATACCTACATTTCCTGCCTCAAACTTCTTTGCAACTCGGAGAGCACGCGAGATATTCTTTGTAAACACAGACGCGTATAAGCCTAACTCGGTGTTGTTTGCACTCTGAAGCACTGCTTCCTCGTCGTCAAACGTATTAAGGCAGAGGACAGGACCAAAGATCTCTTCTTTAAACACCCTCGCGTCCTCAGGGACGTTTTTGATAACGGTAGGTTGGATAAAATATCCGGTTTCGCCCTCGCGGTCTCCTCCCACAACGATCTCCAGACCTGATTTCTTTGCGTCGTCGAGAAAGCCCATAATTCGACCGAATTGCAGCCGGTCCGCTTGCGGGCCACGTAGCGTACCAGCAGCCAGGGGATCCCCGCAAGAGCCAAGGCCAGCCAGCGAGATCTTGAGAGCTTGGACGAATTTGTCCGCAATGGTGGACTGAACAAAGACCCTCGAACTAGCGACGCACGCCTGCCCAGAGCCGGCCAGGATAGAAAACGCAGAAGCCTGAGCTGCCTTTTCAAGATCGGCATCATCAAACACAATAAGCGGGCTCTTACCACCGAGCTCAACCGTGACATTCTTGAGGTTTGACTCGGCCGCAGCCTTCTTGATAGCCTTTCCCGTTATAGTCGATCCCGTAAACGAGAGCTTCCTAATATCCATATGGCGCGCGATAGCTTCGCCACAAGGACGCCCAAACCCATTCAGGATGTTTAAAACGCCCTTGGGGAGTCCGATCTCCTGGCAGCACTTGCCTAGGACAAGAGGACTTAGCGGTGCCTTCTCGGAAACCTTGACGACGAGGGTGTTTCCTGTGATGAGAGCAGGGCCGAGCTTCTGCGTGACCATAAGAACCGGCGCATTCCAAGGCGTCATGGCACCACAGACACCAAAGGGTTGGCGGAAAGTAAGGTTGACGAATTCAGGTGTATGGAGGGAGGTGTCTCCCTGGGTCTCATAGGCCCGTCCTGCAAAATATCGTAGCTGGGTGATTGCCATGGAGTTTATGACTTTCCGCGCGTATTAGATAAGGCCTTGAAGTTTTAACTTGGGTAGCTGGTTAAAGACTTACAGTCATTGTCCACCGGCTTCCCCATGCTAATAGCATCTAGGTACGCAAGCTCAGGGAAGCGCTTCTCCAACGCATCGGCGAGCTTGAAAAGATAAGCCGCCCGCTCCGAGGTTGCGAGCTCAGACCATGCTGGGAATGCTGCCTTGGCAGCGGCGACAGCGTCGTCGACGTCGGCCGCGTCCGCTTCGAAAACACTGGCGCTTACCTTCTCGGTTGCCGGGTTCACAACCTCGAATGTCTTTCCGCTCTTGGAGGGGACGAACCTGCCGTTGATAAAAAGTCGATTCTCGATGGGAAGGTTCTTGAGCTCTTCTATGCTCCCTGAGACGACGGGCGCAGCCATAACAGACATTTTTAGATGTGATTGGATTTCGAATACTTGTGTGGTTAGAGATTATAGACAAAGAAGTCGATGCCAGCCCGACTATTATATAAAGAACGCTTCGAGTTTACACGGACTATGCTAATTCTCTTACCTCCAGTCTTGCAACTGAGGTCCGATACGAATCCGTTTCGCATGGGATGTATGCTTGCGGACTTTCTAGCCTTGGAGTTGCGTTCGACTAAGTTCTCCGCAGGAGGCCACCCTGCAAATGGACTTTGACGGACTTGAGTTGGCATTTCTATTGTTGCATCGCTGTTCTGACGCCAAGAAGAGGGGCGTCCAGCCGTTTCCTGAGGAATGAATTGAAGTTATGTTGAGATATGTAGGAAGAACCAAGCGATGCGACATTTGAAATGCTAACTTAAGTCCGTTAAAGTCCTTTTGCAGGGTGGCCTCCTGCGGAGAACCTTAATGCTAAAGTCTATCAGATTTAAAGATTCAAAAGTGCGCATCTAGTACCGGTAGAGTTTAGCAAGCTCGATCCCTACATGGTATGGAGCCGCATTTACCGTGTCTTAACCTTAGCTGTTGCTAAACCAAGGGTTTACGAAACTTTATTACCAACGTTACGTGTCGAACTAACTAGACCTCCAAGTTGCCTGCTTTCTAAACACAGGGGGGGCTGGATCTCGGTTAAGGATCTAACTATAACGGGTCAGGTCCTTATAGCTACGGCTGCGTCAAGAGGGGCAGCAAAAGTCTAATCACTTGTAGCCCCTTCTTTTTTTCCGTTCTTTCCTTATCTTCAAGAGTAAACATGTTATATTAGAATAGATAGAGTTAAGCCTAATTACTAAGCCGTTCACACCCAAGGCTCCAATGACTGCAACTATGCGCTTACGTATTCTGAGTACAGTTAAGTTCAGGTAACCCTAAGTTACATCGGGATCAGAGATACGTCGCCGGTAAACGGCGCCTGATAAACAATCTTCCTCTCAGCGATCCTCCAATCCTCTCGTCCATTGAAAATGCCCTTAACAAGAGTGTCCTGATACATGCCCCAAGCAGTTACGCATTTCCCCTCGTCCTTGCCCACGCCAAAATGAATTGCCCTGCCGTATGTCGTGGCCTGGGCAGTTTTATCGCCCGTAAGTTCGATAAGTTGGGTGCTGAGAGCATGTTGCGTTTGCAGACTTCCAACCCAGCCTTGCACCCGCTCCTTGAGTGGTGTAATCCCTTCGATAGTACCGACGGGGTCAGGGAAATGTGCCTTGACATCATTAACGAATGCATCAGAGAAGATATTCCAATCTCTCAGGTCGATGCCGATAGAATATCGTGCGATGCAGTTGCGGATAAGTTCGTGGTCTGAGGTAACTGGAGCCATAATTGTGATGGGAAAAGTACTTGGCTGAGAGAATTTTAAGAGTATCGTAGTAAAGTCTGTCTTGTTTGACTATTGAGCATGGCAATTCCTATCAGAGGGAGAACAGAGCTTATATAGACGCTCTGAGAAGGCTCCTTTGACATAACATCTACGGGGAGGAGTCATGAAAGCAGCGGAGTTGGGGAGTGTCCAAGCGCCGCAACTCCGCAACGATCGCCGCAAAACAGGATCCCAAGGAACATTTGAAAGTTAGTTCGCAGAATGGGCCTCTTGCAAAACGACTATTAATTGCGAACACGAGGATACTTATCCGAGACGTCCGGTTTGGCATGGCGACCAGGGATCTGGTCTGCATAAGCGGCACCGTCCATTCCGTTAATGGAACAATCCTTGAACGAATCGAGGCCCAGGTGGTACGTCCATAGAGCTGATCCCTTTGCAACATCACTGAACAAACCGGTAGGCTGTAACACCACATATAAAGCTGTTTAGCAGCGTACCGAGTTATCAGGGGTCGAGACAACCCGCACCTCGTTAAAATTGAACCCTGACTTGCCTGGTTTATCCTTGTTCTTTAGCTCTATAAATTCCTTGAAGATGCCACAGTTAGAACGGGCGGCCCCCATAGCACCGTAGCCGTGTTGACGAAGGGATTTGAACAAGTCAGAAGAGGAGAGCAGGTTGTCAACAAAGACGTGGTATGTCCCTCGCGGCAGCAAATTTAATAGGGCAACAATGACGCTCTATGACGTATTCAGGGGTATAGGTTCCTTGTGGTCCTCGCCTTGTTCTTGTATGTTAACCGCTCTGCCTTTGGATGAGACGGCTTAATTAGTGCTGTTCCCACGATGCCCTCACTATTACGACCCTCGCGGTTACGTCACGTGTATCCCACGATTTTCACCCAATTAACTACGATCACGATAGGCCAGGGGATTCCACTAGTAACTGCCAAGACGAGTCACTCAACATCATACCGGAATCACCAGCAACCACCCAGGATCACTTCGTAATCATTAAACATATATCATAATTAACCAGACTATATAAACTGCATTTATTTGTACTTTTGTAGACTTTAGCTTACCAGCTATTAATATAATCTCTTTACTAGAATAAGCCTCACCCGCATTATTCTCTATTAAGAAACCTGACAACACCTCGTTATACTTAGTATTGCACCCTACGATCCTACCAATATAAACCTAGAACGGACTAGCTTATCCCCTAGGAAATCCAACCGTCACAAATGTGCCTCCATCGCGCGCCGAATACTGTGACTATGTGGCATATCATATTACATCGTCGGACTCCGCACAACCCTCTCCCTGAGCGAAACCTACGCAGAAACACAGACATAATAGTCAGCCCACAGAGATTTACAACTGGACCCGATAGCCGGATTCCACTTAGCCAACTGAGCAATGGTAATCTTGTAGTAATCTTGAATAGAAGCACATGTGGTTGTGCTCTTTACTAGGTGGAACTTCTTGCAGTTCTTGACGGTGCCGGGTTGAAGGGGTGAAGGAGTTGAGTCGCCAGTAGGAGGCTTGGTAGGAGTTGCCTCCTGGCCGATAACACCAACACAGACATTATAGTCAACCCACAGAGCTTTACAGGTAGAACCGATAGCAGGGTTCCATTGAGCAAGCTGTGACATGGTGATTTTGTAGTAGTCCTGAATAGATGAACAGGTCGTGGTTGATTTGACTGTATGAAATTTGTTGCAGTTCTTGGTGATTCCGGCTTGGACAGGCGAAGGCGTCTTGATACCGTTGGATGGTTGGGTTGGTGAAGGAGTAGGAGAGCTGGCAGGTGGTTTCCAACCAATCACAGAAACACAAACCCAGTAGTCAACCAGGAGAGACTGGCAATTTGATCCCATACTAGGGTTCCAAGAGTAAAAATCCTTGAGGGGGGGTTTTCCGAAGTTACCATATCCGGAACAAAGAAACTGCCTCAGCTAAGTGAGGCTACCTCGCCTTCCGGTTTGATTCATGGTTTTGATACGCACGCATGTGTTCACGAGCCAAGAGTCTAGTCCACCTTTCATTTAATTGTTATATGCAAGTCCCCTGCATCGACATATTCCCTATATGATCCGATGTGAACCTTTCGGTCAACGTTTCCCTTGTTCTTTACCTTGCCTTTACATTCGGTACCTACGTGCAAAGAAAGGTTTTCCGTAGTATGTGGTATAGGAACGTGGCGGGCCGATTTAGTGGCGATGTTACCAAAAGATCCAGCGTTAGACTAGGGCGCAGTCCCTGACACTAGACGATATTAGATGGATAGAGTCAAACAAGGCCATAGGGAGAATTCTCCGTTCTAAGAGTATGACCGTAAAGTGTTGGTTCTAGGATAAAGTAGTTATTGTCACCGCAAACTGTTAGTTGCAGGATGTTTTCCCATCCTTGCCCATGCAGCCTACCCCAACATATTGGGCTATGCATGCGTGACTAAGGAGAAACATGTGGGAAAAGTAAATCATCAGATCAGATAACTCATGGCTCCGAAATGATCGGCATATGTAAAGATCGGACCTAACCTTGGTCAATACTATTTTTCAAATTAAAGTTGACATCCAATTTACAACGATGCTACGTAGCAGGGCACGGGAGGGGCCGTTTACCTCTTCGCTTAGAGAACAGTCCCTTCCAGACCTACAATGCCAAGAAGCGAATATGACCCTGCTGCAGTGCAGAGATCATCTCGTTGCTTTGTACCTGATACATGCCAGAGTGTCTTACAAGGGTTAAGCCGAATAGAGAGGCAAACGACCTCGCGTAAATGTTAATTTTGATCTGCTTAATTTGCCCTCGCGACAGGGTGTTGGTCATGGCATTTCAAATAGGGCACAGGGCATCAAGCTTGCATGCACCAAACTAGGATTTCCCCGAGCCTCCGGCTACCACCGCGACTCGAGTAGACGATATCCGACCCGAATTGCTTTATGTCTGTTGTGTTGGTTTACGGAACTCGCCACGTTGATATCAAATTGCACCGGGATACGACGTTCAAATCTTTCATAGATGGACAAACAAAATTACAGTGATGGGTGCTTCCAGGTTGTCAGTATCCGCACACTAACTACTACTATGTACTTCCCTATCTGTGAGTAAGGCGAAATAGAAATGATGTAAGTGCGTGCGGTATTTCCACAGGGTGAAAAGTCAAAGATCAAACTAACGCATGAGGCTTTTATTAATCGAGCCAACTATTTCGAGCCAACAATAGATGTTGGCACCTTTCTAGCGTCCTGCCAAACCTTGAGCTGTATATCGCCCGTACTGAGCATCTTTTCGTAGCCATTGGGTACCTCATACTGCTCGACACTATCTCGAATTGGCCCGTCATATGAATCCAAAACTGTTAACTCTCTAATTTCCCATAGATCACGAGATTCATTTTCAAAGTAGAAATCATTCTCAACATCGATGTTCTTCTCCTTGCCACGCCTCACCTGGTCCTCGCGATAAAAAGGGTTAGGGGAGAACGTGGCAACCTTCCACAAATGCCAGCTTGGTTCTGGTTCGGCGTGCCTGTAAGCCATTTCGGAATCGAGGATGATTGCTGCTGCCGCGGCCTGCATCTTCATTTCGGGAACCTTATCCACGAGAAACATGAGCATCTCTTGAGTCGGTTGTAGGGGGCACCAGATGATGTAGGGGAACGGGACTCCGGGAGGCCAACCGTTTTCGAACTCGGCATAGTCATTAACCATTATCCGACGGGCTACTATGGCTTCCTGAATGTATGATATGAAGGGAGGATATATCGACTTGGCATATGTTGTATCATTCTTGAGCTGCTCTGCCCACCAACGAGCAAAAAGAGAATGATGGCGAATACCACGATAGATGCAGTCGAGATCTAACTGTGACAGTGATCTTCCTGAGCCAGCCAGCCTAGCAAAACGATCGATGTTGCCATCATAGGCCGCCATTTGAATCAATAATGTCTTTTTGAGTGTTGGTAAATCTTGGGGTAAAGGCTCATAGAGTAGTCTTGCCTCGTCGTCATTCAACGTGGCATATCGTTCCTCCATTTCCTGATTCTCAATATCGATATGCATATCCTCTTCGATACATGGTAGGAGATCCTCTGGGTCTTGGAAAACGCAGCTCTGTCGAGCTGTCAAGCGCCATCGAACTTCGGTATCCCCGTTCAAGTAGGCCGGGCTCTTATAACCCTCGGTTCTAACCTGACGTTGGCAATCATCCATGACGGCATAACGACATTCGGCACTCATGATGCCATCATAGATGAGTTTCCCACCCTCTGTCTCACTCTCTCGCGCCTCTTCAGCAATAGACACATCAGGGAGAAGATCCAGCTCTTGATAGAGGGCGTGATAACCAGCAACAGCACAAGCACGGCCAACTTGATAGCGCATGTCGGGGAATTGGGAGGCCAGGGCACGATAAGTTTCCTCGGTGGCGATATCGGGATACCATATACAGTATGGTTGTTCTAGCTCGTCCATCTGTTCCGGTATGTCGTTGCTCATTATGCGACGAGCATTGCGTGCCCTTGCTATTGAAGACATTGACTTGCAGAGATGCGTCACGGCTTTACTCATGGCAAAGTCATAATGCAGACGAATGCCTCGGATGAGCGATGCTCGATTAACATCGTTATCAAGGGGTCGCGGGACGGCCTTGCCACGAATGGCCTTTGATTTTTTGTCTTCGTGGTCGCGAACCATTTTTTTCTTGTTCTTTTTTATGTTGGATAATTTGATGGTGCCATGATTGATTAGAGGTTGATGGAGGACGAACGGGCCCTATTAGATACTTTCCATCCTTGCCAGCCCCCGTGAGTCACCGTAGCTAGCTACTGTAGTATGTGCTGTACATGTACATGTGCAGTACAGTAGGTATCCTCGGCTCGCTGTGGGTTGCCCAACAAACATGAGCGCTGATTGGTATCCGCCTAGACGGCCACATTCTTCAGAGGGAATGTACAGTAGAACAAGCCCCAGCGTGGGCCTACAAGGGTAATAAAACACACCTTCAATCACATCTCAACAGTCGATTACCAGGTTAGCACCAAGCAAGTACAACCCCAAAGGATCTCGTACATTGTCTTGTATACATCAGCATTGAGCTATTAGCCAGTTTGCCACAAAGTGCATCTTACCAGACTTTACCTGAGATTAACAGCGGAAAACTTATGCACTGCTGCGGAAGTTTACGTTTGTAATCTCTGAGCAACGTATTATACTAGACAGGGGATTAAAACACCGAGTGGGGTTCTCGCCTACTGTCGTGGTCTAGCATGATTCAGAGCTAACATGACAGGCTAAACTCGAATAATCACATATTGCTAAACATCATCCAGGAATTATATCAACTATTAGAATTTCGGGTCCATTTTAAGCATAAGCTAGATTGCTAGCAAGCAGCCGACGCCAGGAGGGCCTTGACCTCGGGTGATATAAAGGCATTTTCGGTCGAGTTTATTAAAAAGGATAAGTTAGTGCAAGGCATTATTAAGTCTTGCAACTTTAAATAGGGCGCTTAGTTAGATCTAACACTATTATAGTATAGCAGATTAAGTTATAATAATATATACTACTAGTTTATATTATTTATTAAGTTAGGGTTTTATTTATTTATTATAGTAGTAATTATAATAAAGATATAAATCTATTATTTTATATTAAGTATTAATAATAGTTGCCTTATACTTAAGTTTATATTATAATACCATTTTTATTTTATTTATATTAATAATAACCTTAAGAGGGACTTAAGATTTTTAATTGTGCCGTAGTTGTGACCTAACCTAGCCGTATCTACCCTGCCCTATTCCGGCCTCATTCATTTGATTATCGATTTGTGACAAATACAGAGCGATAGTAGGATTGTCAACCCACAACGATAGCAAATACCTCCCTCTCTGTATGGATGGGAGTATCGCATCCTGGGGGGCAATCTGGCCAAGTATCGACGACCGGTATACACTGAGCAGAATCATGGTAAAGGTATGAAGCCTGCGAGGGGTCAGCCATATTTATCAAGCACGTTGGGCAAGACAACTACTCTACCCCACGATGAGCGATAGCAACAGAACATGTCTCTCTTGCGCCAAGGGATGCACGGAATCGATGTACAAGGCGGCTTTCTTAACCGCGCATGCAGCGTGGTGAGCGTCCATCCCAGCTCCTTGCCGCAATGAGCCCTGGGCTAATGTGTGCATGACGGAGGGCCATCGCACCATACAGGCGAGTGCATTGTATTGGGTGAGGAGGAAGCTGGCAAATGCATTGGCGGCACTCGACCCGTCCTGTGCGAAGCTGATGCACTGGGGTAAGCTGCCATACCAGCGCTCCAGCTGCATGTTGAGCTCGTCGCTCACGACTGGGGCATAAACGGTGTGTGTGGATGCGGGGAAGTAAAACACATCAGTCAAAACATCAGCATAGAGATTGCGCAAGGCGATTTCACCCAAAAACCAGTAGAAGCCGGGCTCCTCCGACTGCGCAGCTGGCAGCGGAACCATGCCTCGCATGTTGGCCAAGGGCAGCGAGCCTGTAGCTATGTACGGCCTGAGCTCGTACTCGATGATGTAACACACCCAGAACGCTCTATGGCACATCTCAGCGTATTCTTGATCCTGGGCCAACCGCGAATGCTGATGGAGGAGACAAGTGAGCGCATCCGACGCACGATGAACGTGTTGGTAGGCTTGCATGGGGCGGAGACAGTACATGAAGTAAATCCTACGCGGAACCGTGTGTCAGTGCGAGCATCGCTGGAGTGTTGAGGCAACGCTGAGATCGTGGCCAGGAGCACTTACGCGATAAAGGTTTGACAATGCACGTACGTGAGGACGTATGGGGAGTCTTGCCAAGAATCGATAATCCGCTTGCTTGAGACGAGGTATTCCAGTCCGGGAAAACTGGACCAGTCGTCTGCGAGTTGTTCTCTTGCTTTGGAAACGGAACCGAGTGCCATAATGCTCAAAGCCATTGCCGTCATGAGGTCCGGCCTCTGTTCCGAGGAAATTTCCTGCAAGGCTTTGGTAACGTGATCTGTGTACTGGTTGGCTTTGAACAGTGGGAACCAAGGCAAGATATTCCCGACAAAAGATTGGTAGAGCCTGAGGTGAGAACGGACACCCACATCAAGCTGTTTAAGCTCCGGGACTTTTGTCGATCGGCACTCATCATCGTGAGCCAGGGCAATGTCGATAAATGACTCGCTTGAGTCCTGTCCAAGGGCACGGAGAGCCGGGTTCTGCTCAGATCCAGCGAACCGGGTCCAGCCAGGGAGGTGGAGGCCAAACAAGGCGGGCGTGCGAGAATGAGCATCTTGAACAAGAAATTCGTTCTGATGGCCGTACGGAAGTGAATCGCCAGACTTCCTACATTGTGGTGCCGTGCAGCATACAGAGGGGGCGGATGATGCGTATCCCCGGGATAAATACCATTGCGAATAGCTGGTTGAAGGAGACGAGGATTCTCCAGCAGAACCTTGACTCCGGGTATCTAGAAACAAGCCAACTGACTGGTCTCGAGGAGGTGCTGAACAAATACTTGGTTGGTCGATTGATCTCCTGAGCTGTTGAATTTCATTTTCGAGGGCTCCGAGTCGATCCTCAAGGCTCATGGGTGTCGGAGCAATGCAGGTAGGCTCAGGCGACGAGGGCTTGTCATTGACTATGGTCCTACACCACACGTATAAGCTTTCGAGGCCAGCGCGACAGAATTCCAGGTATTCTCAATGTGTCATTACGTGATAGAGTCCTCGCCAGCCTTGCGGTACTCACAGTCGATTCCCAGCCTGGCACAAAACGTGCATCGGGGTCTCGAACCATCGCAACGAGTCTTGCGGAAACGGCAGGTAGCGCACGCTCTGGACGGGTTTGTTCAGTTGCTAGCTTATGATGACGATAACGTTTCTCGTTTCCCCCTTTTTTCCCTATATATTTTATATTCTTTTTTGATTTTCTTTTTCGGTCCACCTCTTTAGAAATGTCAAGGGGGGGAGGCTTCAACTCACATTGGCACCCTCTTTCTGGGGTATGTGGAACCCAGTTGGCCCTGATTGAGACTGGATGCCATTGGAAGATTGGCTCTGATTCTCGCTTTCGGGTTGGCAGCAGCGCCGCTGGACTTGCAAGTTAACGCTGTGGCTATTGGAGACACGATGCTTGTCAGGATCACGAAGAGATCTGGGTTACCCCGAAGTGAGCGAGCATCAACCCAGTGGCGTTGCGTTAGCGGCTCATGCCGTAATGCAGCTCCGACCCCGGAGAAGCCATCACTATTGCCATAGCTGCCCATCAACTGCAAACGAGGGGCCAACGGCTTGGCTGTGATTACAAACAAGCCCAAGAGCATCCCGGAGCAGCATTAGCGCGCCAGCCCCGCAAAGGGAGGGTAGTCGGGTAGTCGGGTAG